>JANHQD010001031.1:0-74936 GCA_024721195.1 Marasmius sp. AFHP31
CTACATCTTGCGTGTGAGACGAGGCCTAAGGCTTTCGCAGATGTAGCCTCTGGATTAGATCGACGCGACTTTCTTTTTGAGAGCTTGGTTCGCGACTTCTGGCCTCTTCAAAGCATGCCGAAAGGCAGGCTCAACCGGAGAGCCAGCCGCGAACAGAACAGAATACCCCGACCTCACCAAAGTCCTAAACTCATGAACGTGCGTCATTTTCAAAAAGCCACCAAAGTGACCAAAGCTGCTAGCGTCGACGAGGTCATGGCTCAAGGTTATCCTAAGAACGCTATCCCAGCGAATGGGTGAAGGGTCAGAAAATGCCCCTCAACTGCCTGGGTGGTACCGGAGGATCGTGATACGTGCCAACGTCAATGCAGCGCGTGCCCAGCTGTGCGTAGTAAAGATTGATACAGCTGAGCGGCCAAAGCAAACGGGATATCTGTATTTCACTTTCCGTGCTTCGTAAAGCTTGGATAGGTCGAAAATGAGGCTGGAGAAGCATTGGATCGGGCGGAAGGTCACCAAAACATGGTTTTGGTTCGAGCACGAAAGTGGTGGTACTCAAAAGTCTATTAGAAGTACTCCCAAAAGATTCTCTATCCCGTTTATGTGGCTTGAGATTGAAATTGGGGCCAGTCCCCACCATCAACGAATGAGTCGAAAGGGAAATGTTAAGAAATGACATAATCGCTGTAAAGGTAGAATGCGAGCAACGTGATTGGTTGGAATTTCGCATGCAGTTTCCCGAATCCATCCGCTGAACGGGCCCGTCACGCGTGACAAACAATATTCCCCTCCTCCTCCTCCGTTCCAAAAGGTCAACGACGAGCCAACCATAATGTTGTCGAGGTTGTCCTCAGGAGCGCTCAAACGGGCTGGCTCCTTATCCACTCCTCGCTCGACCCAATTTCTCTCTTCCTCCCGTTCACAAGCCGTCAGTTTTCGCGTTTTTTTCGACCTCGGATTATTTTGGCTCACCTGAAACACTCTAGGTTCGTTTCGCCTCGTCGAGTTCGTCTTCAACCGCCAATGCCTTCGAGGTAAATACAGCTCCCAGAGCAGCAATGACACCTTTACTCAAGTTTTCGACAGGCTTTCATGAACTCTAAAGCAACCCTCGCTGGAGCGACACTCTTCACCGCTGGTACCATCGCATGGTACACTCACCTCTACGGCTCTTTCCCATTCCTCGCAGAAGTGCATGCGAGTCACCTCAGCGATGAGGGTCTCCACCCCCCTCACTACCCTTGGCCTCATGGCGGACTTTTCGATGCCTTCGACCATGCCAGGTATGATTCACTTTTATCCGGCTCGAGTATCTCGGATGAACGTGTTATATTTTATACAGCGTCCGGAGAGGTTACCAAGTCTACCGTGAAGTTTGTGCAGCATGTCACTCTCTCGACCGTATCGCCTGGCGTAACTTGGTCGGCGTTTCACATACCGTTGATGAGGCGCGTACCATGGCAGAGGAAGTCGAGTACCAGGATGGACCCAATGAGGAAGGAGAGATGTTCATGCGTCCCGGAAAACTCTCCGACTACATGCCTGCTCCCTACCCGAATGAGGAAGCCGCACGAGCTGGAAACGCTGGTGCCCTTCCTCCCGACCTCAGTCTCATCGTGAAAGCGCGTCACGGTGGCTGCGTGAGTGTTGAAGGATACCTTAATGGTTCAGTACACTCATTGTTTCTGTACTTCTTCAGGACTACATCTTCGCTCTCTTGACCGGTTACATGGACCCTCCTGCTGGCGTCGAAATCCGTGAAGGCATGAACTACAATCCGTACTTCCCCGGTGGCGCCATCTCCATGGCCCGTGTCCTTTTCGACGGACTTGTCGAATACGAAGATGGTACGAAACCTCATCGTCCCTTGGAACGCGCCATTTCTGATATCTAGCACAGGAACCCCCGCGACTACCTCCCAGATGGCCAAGGATGTCGTGACTTTCTTGAACTGGGCCGCTGAACCAGAGCACGACGAGCGCAAGAAGACCGGTATCAAGGCTGTTATCCTCTTCTCCACGTTATTTGCCATCAGTCTGTACGTGAAGCGATTCAAGTGGGGACCAATCAAAAACAGGAAGATTGGTGAGTGTTTTCATGTTCTGCCGGTAGGCTTCAGTCCTCATCTCGTCCTGCAGTCTACAACCCCCCGAAGGACAGCGCCGGACACTAGAGGTAGAGCGATATTTAAGCTGTGTAGAAAATTCAATGGCCCGTCACATACATACTCAACTTTTCACTTTAATTGGAATATTACGAGTCGATGCCTGCGGGGGAGTTGATGCTAGAGGCCTGAAAGATTGGCGCCATAAAACTCGATGTCCACATCATTTTGGGCGCGATCCTTGTGGCATCTAGCCTGCCTCGATCGCGCCCCTACCTTACTTATTGTTTGCCCACGCAATGAGGCTCACATTCAAGACGTGCCGTTCTGTACAGTACACTGTCAGCTTCAAGTCAGGCCTCTGAGTTCTTGTTGAGTTCTTATTTCCATATTTTTCGGCAATCCGGTCGTGTCGTATCCATGCTAGAGCCGAGCAGCAGTCTGATTGCACCGGTTCTGCGGTGTACACTTGAAACGGGCAGAATGATCGATGATAGTACCTAGTACACTCCGGTGGCTATTAACCGGATTTCCGTCTTTCCCCCCGTTGACATTCCTTGCAGCGTTTCAGTGCTGCGGGATGAATGCATGCACTGCGTTGTTATCCAGAGAGTATCCCAAGGATTTCTAACTTAGATTCGTGTGATATTTGTATTGCTGAGGTCTCCACGTCGGTAAACTGGTGTGAATTTACGGTAAGGGGCCTCTCATAATAAGTCCCCGTAGTCCCGTCATCTCCCTCCCTTGTTTCTGAATTCTTCGCCTCCAACTCTTCCATTAGGATCCTTTGACCATGGATCATCCGTCTGTAAAACTAATGCCACCGACACCCATTGAATTTGATTCACCATCACCGTCAAGTTCCCCTTCCATCTCTTTCTCTTCTACCAGCACCACCGAATCTGCCGTCACTTCAACCTTAAAGAAGGATAGCTCAGAAGAGGCAGCAATCGTCTCCATTTACTCTATGTACGGCGACGAGGCTCAGCCCCGACACAGCTGGAGGCCTCCTTCAAGTTACACCTTTCACCGGAATTCAGCGGGGAAGCCAAATGGTAATGGTCATACCAATGGTAACAGTTACGACGGCGCCGAGCTTGCCTACCTCTCGAGTCGACACTCAACAATAGTAGACCTCACTTCAAATGCCAGAGAATCTCAGTTTGTTCGGGATTCCCAGTACAGCAACAAACGGTCTTCGATGGGGAGCTCGAGGACTAGTAACATGACTTCAATATCATCAATACCCGCTACATCCTCCTACTCACCCTCAACGACACGGTACTCGTCAGCAACAAGGTCTAGCATAAGAGAGCTGCCGCAAATCGTCCCCCCATCACCCCACATTCGTCCCTTGCCTGCACCACCTCCCCCCAATGACACTGACAACGCACGGCTCAGTCCTACACCTCAACACCTCGATGTTCCCCCTTCGCGCCGCAGTTCACGCCATTCACAGCGTTCACAACGTTCACAACCCCAATCCCGACCCGGTTCTCAAATAGAGCAGACGGAGGAAGAACCCTCACGAAGCTCACCATCACCTTCCCCAAAAACCAATTCCGGCCTTCCTCTTAAGCACCCAATCTATACCGATTCCCCCGAATCAAAAACGTCTCTGGTACCCTCGGAGGGTGAAGACATGGATGCTTTTCACGTACGGAATACCTATGCTCAATTGGACATTTCTGGTGTCAAGGGTGATGGCTACGAAGACGGCGTCGAACGAACCCGTGCTCGAGTAGGAGCTAGTCGTGCCAGCCAGCTCAATGCTGCTGCTGCTTTAGGGGACGGCACCGAGAAGCAAGGAGATCTTGATGAGCGGGAGCTGATTGCATTAGCGAGTGTCGATCGGTACGTTGGTCTTCTTGCTTTTTCTGTATAAACCGGACGCAGCCTAATACACTTTTTCTACAGTTATGGTTTTTTCTCCACTCCATCTCACGACAGATTGATTCTTCTGCCCTCTGTACCACTCACGAAGCGTCTTACACCCAGCCCATCTCCAGGACCCAGGGATGCCTCCACGTCAGGCAGGGCGCTTTCATCACTGCCACCCCCACAACCCCCAGTAAGGGAGACAATCCGGATAGAGAAATGGACACGAATGCTGAAACCGCGGAAACGTGAAGCTGGAGGCAATGTCGAGTCATGGGTTGTGAAGCCAAGCAAAGAGTCCAAGCTTCGGGAAAGAACTTACAAGGGTGTGCCGGATAGATGGAGACCTGCTGCGTGGGAGCTGAACATGTCAAGGAATGCGGCGATGTGGGGTAGCGGACATGGACATGCGCACCAACCCGATGAGGACCTCTCCTTACATCGCCTCGAGCGGGATTTCGAGGAGTGCCTGTCCAAACCGTCGACATATGACATCCAAATCGACCTGGATGTACCTCGGACTATATCTGGCCACGTTCTATTCCGAACCCGGTACGGTGTGGGCCAACGTTCCTTGTTTCATGTCTTGCACTGTTTCTCGTTACGGTGCTCCACATGTGGGTACGTTCAGGGCATGGGACCTATCGCAGCTACCCTGCTCTGTTACTTTCCACCATCGCACGTATACGCGTCGCTGGTCCGTCTGCACTCTTCGCCCCAATATGCCCTCCATACGATATTCGCGCCCGGGTTCCCCGGGTTGCTCGAAGCGATTTATGTGCAAGAAAGAATAACCAAGGAGGTGATGCCTGCGGTCTACAAGGCATTCGGTGACATGGGCGTGAGCACTACGAGTTACGCGACTAAGTGGTATATCACCTTGTTCGCAAATAGCGTCACATTCCAGACGCAACTGAGGCTGTGGGACGCGTTTCTTCTGGAAGGGAAGGATGTGTTTGTGATTCTAGCCGTTGGAATCATTTGGGTCTACAAAGGTGCGTCCCGTCTGAATTCTTTTGCACCGTGCGTTCCCTGACCAGCATTCTCTCAGACCAAATGACATCGTCTGCTGCCAACTTTGAAACCGTACTTTCTCTGTTGTCGTCATTCTTCGTGCCAGAAGACGAGAATGTCCTGCTCACATGGGTACAGAAGACTATGGCGGACAAGAAACTTCGTGCCAACATGGCTCAATGGCGAGCAGAGTGGCAAGATTTGGTTAAACAAGGGAAAGAGGCAACTGCGTTGCTCTGATATCATTGTTTTGGTGGGTTTTCGGTCGACCATTACCTTCATTTGGATCCCTGCGCCTATGCGATACACCCTCCTTTTTTTCTCCTCTTTTTTTGTTCTCGATCTCACCCGTCAGTCATTACACGGCATTCTCACCACTGCAATACAGACTATCTATTCCACAATTTTTTTCTTACCGTCGACACTCATTGTTCTTTTTATCTCTACTTAATTTCGCGGTCGTCGTTTTCCTTTCTCTTTTTCGTCACCTTGCTCTGCTGGCTTTCTGTGTTCATTCTTCGTCAAGATAATCAGAGTTCTCGCATCGCAATCTGTAACAGTAGCATCCCTCATATACTATTATAGAACAGTATACCTGGTGGACAACCAACATTCCAATGAAGTGAAGCGAGTATGTATCGATGTGAGAACGAAGGAGACGCGCTGTGACACTCGTGTGACAGTTCGTGTTTCCTCTTCAACCACGATCATGATGGACTCTCGTCGACGTTCAGTTATGCCTCCCGGGTCGAGTCTTCCGGTACCAACTACAGTGAAGAAACCAGCACCCACCCCGAATGCCAGCAGTCGAATGTCGCTCTCAGGGCCCGCGATTCGTGGTCCATACCCTATACCACAAAATATCAATCCTCGACAATCCCTAATGCGATCTCAAGGCATGGGCATGAATCCTTTACTACAAAGCGCGTCAAAATCTGCACTCGGAAGGACCCCTGGACCACCCAAGTGTGTGTTTACACGCTTTAATCTCTTCTATCGCAGAACTGACACCCCTTAACAGCAGTGCTCGTCGTGGTTCGATGTGGGCCGGTGCACCCCCTCAACCTTCAAGCAGCCAAGTCAAGGATCCGAGACCCCTTCGTGACAGGGCATTCCAAGCCAGAGAACGCGCCGATATCCAGAATTATCTCAAGGAAAACCCGCCGAAAGATTTCACTCTGCAGAAACTCACGAACGTGACTGGGAAGGACTATCGAACTATCTTCGAACATTTGGTTGAAATGATCAATCCGATGTGCCTTCCTGAAGAGCACACCAAATTTGAGGACGTGTTCATACCAACGTTAAAAGCATTGCGATATCCTTATGTGAGCGCGTTGGACAACAAATGGTTGGCTGCACCAGCGAGCATGCATTCATGGCCTTCGTTATTGGGTGTTCTGCACTGGCTTGTGGAAGTGTGCAAAGTGCGTCCTCTATAATGATCGTTTTGTGGTATTGCGTCTGAAGTGTTAAAGTGAACAGATGATCCAAGAGTACTTCGATAGCGGACATCCGACGTTACAAGACCCCTCCCTCGTACCTGAAGAATTCGACGACCCCAACCATCATGCTGCACTTGCTCTTGATTATTATCAAGAGTGCTATCTTATGTGGCTGGATCACGTTGACGAGTTCGTTGAGGCCAATCAACAACTCGAAGAGCGTTATGGTATGTGCTCCAGCTAGTCTACTTGCACCGTCTATACATAACTAGCGCATCAGCGAGGAAAAACGAGCGCTCTCAGCAAGAGTTGGACTCCTTGACGAATCAACTTTTTGAAGCGATGACAGAGTTGAAGAAGCTGACAGACTCGCCAGTATGTACTGAACAACTCACTTCCCACCAAACTTCTTCATGACGACTGTCGTTATCAGGCACCTATAGCCAAGGAGGAAGACCATAACAAAACTCTAAACGTCGACAGCGAAAAGATGCAGAGAATATTACAACGATATGATGCGAAGAGGACGAAGCAGATGGAGAACATCGCAGAGGAGAAGAACGAAATTGCTCGCCTAGGTGATACTCTTGTTCATTCCTCTCCTATCTATTCATTGACTCTGAAAATTTGACCTACTAGATCAGCTGCTAACCTCCTCTAAGACCGAGCTAGCCAGACTTCAGAAGATCGTGGACGAGCAGAACCTATCCCCAGAAGAAGTCCATCGAATGAATTCTGACCATGAAAATCTTCAGCGAAATCTCGAAGACCTTCGGCAGAAGAAAGCAGATATCCATCGCACGGTGATGAAGCTCGAGGTTACTCTCACACACGCAACTTCCAGGTCTGAAGAGTCTCTCGACCAATACATGAATCTCCTCTCAAAACTGGACCTGTTCCCTCCCCTTCCTTCCCCACACGAGGACGTTGACCTCGTCATGGAACTGAACACGGCTGCACAGGACGTTCGCCAGTTATTGGTTGGCCCTGATGTCAGGAAAGTGGTGAAGCCGGTATTGAATCATGTCGCGGAGAGCAAAAGGAGGCAGAGGGCCGAGGTGGAGAGTGAGAGAATCAAGTTGGACAACGACCTTGATAAGATGATCATGGAGTTTGATACTCTGGAGGACGAAATCAACCAGGAGGAAAGCAAGGTCAAGTCCGTGAACGACGAGGCGGAGAGTTTACACGCCGTAAGCGTCCTTGAATTGCCACCTGATGTGCGGATCGTACTAAAACGACTTCACAGGCATCACAACAGGAAGGGCAGCAGGCGGCTCAGCAGTTAGCAAGACTGGAGAGAGACCTTTCTGATGCACGAACCGCGGCTCTTGCCAGCGGTATGGGAGTCAAGTCCCGTTTGCAATCGCTGCAATTTGAGTCGGTCCCATTCCCGCTTATCTCCTAATAACCGTCTGACTGACCTATACCAAGGTACAATGAAACTGTTGCAAAGATAAATCGCCTGAAAGATGAGCTCATACGCGGCATTTTGAAGAACAGTAATGAGATCGCTGAGTTCAAGGGTGAAGTATCACGGCATTTGCAGGAGTTGAAGGATTTCGCTGAGATAGATTCATGACCTTGACTTTGACTTATATAGTGTACTTGCCATGTATTATATTGCTGTACTCACTAGCGGTTCTTGGATTGATGACTTCAGGACATGTACGTCGTGTCAGAGTGTGGCCCTTCCTGCCTAATCATTCGAGCCTTCAATGTCCAATTCTTTGAAAGCTAGTGAACATCTAAATTCCAATCTAGACATGAACGCGACGAAGTATAGCGATGAAAAATATGGACTAAGTATAAAGGTAGACTCGTAAGGTGTGGCGAAAACTATTTTATATCGTCCTGTGGGATTCATTGAGCAACTGAGGGACCACCACGGATTTGGACAACTGACCAGTACCGTCACATCGTTTTGAATGGCGAGGGGGCTTTACTTGCCACCAGTCGTACCCAAGCCCATGGTGGACTTGAAGGTGTCGTAGATCCACCATTGGAAACCGGTCAAAGTACCTGGAGATAACGGTCATGACTTGAACCAGAAAGAGCCACAGATATGCTACGTACCAATCATCAACACACGAGTTCCGAGACCCTTGGTGGCCAAGGTTCCGAAGCCAACCTCGCCAGCAATCTGTCCGGCAGACTTGCCCTTGTTCTCGGCCTTTCCGAGCAGGGAGACCATAGAGTCGGCAGGGTGCGAAACGATGGCGCAGACGACACCAGCAAGGTAACCGGAGGCAAAGGTGACACCGAGCTGTGTAGGCTTGCTGTAAGTCTCCTTGGGCGCGGTGAAGACGTGGGTGTAGAAGACCGAGACGATCTTCTCAAAGAAGTAGAACTTGGCCATGGTGTAGGGAATCTGACAGAGCGCATGGCGTCAATAGCTGAGTGACGAACGTGTCTGGAGAAAACATACCTGGCGAGACCAGAGAGGAACGAGGGAACCGAAGGGATAACGGGTATCAGCCTTGAGCCTGCTCATCTCCGACAAAGCAGATCCAAATGCAACGGGGAAGGTGCCAGTGGGACTGGTCTGGATCTTGACCTTGGTCATTTCCAGAGGGCAAAGAGCAATGTCGGCGAACACTTCTGCAGATGCAGAACCAGCCAACCAGATGAGACCCTTGTACTTCTCCGTCGTCTCCTGGCCAGCCATGTTCATGTACGTGTCCTTGAACACCTCATAGAGACCATACTTGAACATTCCCTGAAGACCGTATCCGACCAACGTGGGTCCGAAACCTTTCCAGATACCACGAGAGCCTTCCTCTGCAATCAAGGTCTTGAGACCAGGACCCAATCCAGTGTATTTGGCCGGGTTGACCTACAGATAATCAGAACCGGGGCGGAAAGAAGACGCATAAAACCCTGCTTACCTGCATGTTACATTTAGCGACATCGAGAGGAGTGATGGCGGCATGGGTGAGACCGCAAGCAAGAGCACCGCCCAACATGCACTTGGAGTAGTAGGATACATCATGAGGAACAGGTCCAAGGTACCTAGAGAACGCAAAATGAGCAAGTGAAGAAAGCGCGAAAGCAAGAGAGAGAACAGACCTGGCGTCCCATTTTCCGGTAGGAGAAGACATCTTTGGGTATTAGAAGGATATAAAGAACAATCTAGGTAGTCTAAATGCTTCACTGGACGCCCTGATCCAAGTGCAAGTAGAGAAGGTCGACGAGAGCGACTGGGGTGGTGGTGGTTGGAGGAAGGAAAGTGACGGCTATTTGACGCGCCAGCGAGTACAAAATTTCCTCCCGGCTCCCTCCGTCAATGCCCGGCACGGACAGCATCCGGTCCGTCGTCATTTTACTCAACCGAAATCAGCGAATCAAAAACGTGCAGCATTGACACAATGCACTAGTCTTGTCCTGGCTTGTCACAATTTCCGAAAATTTGCCAGACTCTTCGTTCGCGCGCTTGAACGTTGTGATATATCGAGTAGCCATAATAGATTCACAAGGAAAAATAACATCCTCAATTATGGACAGTGCTACAAGAGGTGTGCATGAAATTACTACAATGCAAATGTTGGAGAAACTGGGGTAAAAGAGGATATAGAAAAACAACGGAGATAAACAAGAAATGAAATGCCAGCCCAGGGATCGTAACGGATGGAGAACGCTCAAGAATCTGATGGACAAAGTTCGAGGTATAGGGATGAATCATGACAGCGTTCCTGTACCCAACAACACCTGATGGTTACTGTACATGACAGCTACCATCTCAACTCTAGAAGATACAATCACAAATCTCTGTGGAAGGAGAAAGATGGTCAGTGAAAAGCCCCAGTGAAGGTTCACTGCAACACACCTTCAGCACAGCAGCAACACAAGATACCCGCTAAGCAAGCGGTACAAGTTCCACCACCACCACCACTGCTCTGGGCTGGTTGTTGACTGGGCAAAGGGAAATGAGTCGATAAAAGGGAAGCCTTCGAGTAGAACGGAACGTACACAATCACGGTTTGAGGCTGGGGCTGAGGTTGGTAGCCTCCCTGCTGAGGATAATATCCCTGAGGGGGAGGTCCGCCGTACCCGCCATTATAAGCTTGTTGCGGTTCCTAATAAAATAAATCGTCAGTCGCTCGAGAAACCTTCCCATGAGATCACCCGGCATACTTGAGGGTAGTAGCCGCCTTGTCCTTGTGGTGGTCCTGTAATAGATAGTCAGTGTCCGCCGACAACCAGACTGAGAACCCGATAAAAAAATAAATAGCGAGAATCATGCGATTCCGAGGGCAGGTCGGAGCGACTGAAAGAAACGAAGCTTCTCACCTTGAGGAGGGTAGTATTGACCTTGAGGCTTTCCAGCGTTATAATAATCGTTGGCAGACATGACTGAGGTAGGCGGCGGGATGTGGTGGGAGGAAAGAAGAAAGGACCAAGAGTGACTTGGCGGATGTTGCGAACCAGGTATTTCCCTCGCCGAGCACGTGCAGCCCGCAGTAGGCGCCTGGGCATTTTTAGTCAAGCGCACTGCCATCTGCATGCCTGATCCCGAACATGGACTAAATCGAGTCTCGCCCGACTCGATTACTCTAAAAATACTGTCTGCGCAGTAGTCGGCAGTGCAGTCGGATAATGTACTAACAGCAGGCTTGTAATCATGCATACTTATCGAGGAGGTTAGAATGCTCCAACACAGTGGCTTTGTTGGAGATCAGTTTCTCTCTAAAGCCGACTCCGGCATCACCTGGGGCTACATCAGGCCTGTCGCCGTAGCGTGAATTTGGCCTGGAGGATGCAGGCGGAAAGTCTCCTGTGACGGAAGATCGGCAAGGCAAATTCAACTCGCGGATCCGAGTTCATCCTCGCAGCTACCTGAAGTTGGACCAAGGGAACTTCAGCCGTGTACGACGGATGAATCAAAACGTGTTTCGTGTATGCCATATCGAAAATAGATGAAGGATTTGATTATTGTCGAGGGAGCATCACTCTCGCCGACGTCGATACCAAGCGGTAGTGACAAATGAGAGTGGCCGAAAGGTGACAAGTCTATAATGATAGAACGAAGGCAGTGGCGAATGCAACGGAAGAAAGGCGAATCACAGAAAACCCGTATATATGTTGTACGGGGTGTAGAAACTTGATCTAAATCACGGATGAGCCGGTGGTGCGAACGTAAACATTCTCGCTCCTTGTCGCAAGAAAGTTTGGGTGAGGCGTGTTTGAGCTATGAGTTCAGGACATGAGAAGGTTGCCCCTCAAACGAATAGACGAATACACACGAACGGCGGTGTATTCATGTAGACCCAGGACATCGAAAGCACTCGTACGAGTCTCTGCGAGGGCCGCGGTCTGCTGAGTTATTCCCAGAACACCAGGTGAAACGGCACTAGCGTCCACAAGCGAACGGCGGTCTGTAAGTATGGGACGGTTTAAGCGGTGGGAGTAGTCAAGACACGCACTCTGATATCCTGAGCAGCGTAACTCCGAGCCGGTATCTCCCACGCCATCGAACACTTACATCGGGGAAGATGAAGAAGAGTCCCTTGTTCCCTTGAAGATCTTCAAGGTGTGCTAGGGACGCAACAAGATTACCGTATAAAATGGGTCCGATTGGCGCCGGTGACCCAGCGTCGAGTCTTGTCCGTCCGTCCTCACTGTACAGCGACAAGTGTGCAATAAGGAAGGGCAGCTCCACGTTGCTAAAGAACGACAGAACTTTTCAATGAATTGACCGCCACCAAAATGAGACATACGTACGGAACGACAGGGTTGCCAGAGGTGTCTCGTATAACTAGTCGAACGATCACTGGGGGCGTTATCGGAAGACGAGACAGAGGTGCATTCCGAAATTCTGCAGCTCGGGCTGGCTGTTGTACAACCTCTAGACGGTAGGAGCTAGGAAGCTAGTGGGTCAAAGTTGCGGCAGTAGACCTGAAAACTAAAAGCATACACAGCGTAAGGGTCGGACAGCAAAGAGGATATAAGAATCCGCGGCTGGCTCCTGTAGATTTGTGACGACGGTGAGCCGCTCTCCGAATACGAGCCGCAACTAGAGGGAGGAGAGCTCCCGCTTGACGAGCCACTCGCAGAGAACACCGATGTACCCGAAGAATATACGGTATATGGAGACCGAGGCGACGAGGCTCCGCTACTGCTGCCACTGCTGTTAGAACGCTGGTGGCATCCAAGATACTTCGACGGACGTGAGCATTGGCAGCTTCCTTGACCTCCGGGCTTTATGTCGAGGTGCGGACGAGGGTGCGGACGTCGAGGCTCCCGTAAACACTCTGCCATTCTTTTTGTCTAAGCGCTGTATTAGACCGTGTGCCAACCGCAACAAAAGACAAAAGACCGAACCTTTTCCAACCCATACTGGTTAGTATCTTTTGCCCTAATCGGATCTCGGGATTCAATTGCCATCGAGAGCCGATAAGACCCTCCGGAGACAAGATAAAAAAGTCGGAAGGCGTAGCCGGAGTGGATTTACCTTGTAGTAACCGACAGTCGGTGTGTGAAGGGCTCGCCTAGTTTTGGTGGCAGACTAGGTAGCGGGAATGGACCAGCGAGGACCGTCGTCGCCCCGACCTTTATATCATTCGTATAGGGGAATGTGGGATCCCGAGAACGAAACAAAACAGTCGAGTCATCATCTCAAGGGTTCTGGAAGTATGTCAGATCGGGGTGAGGGACCAATTTGGTCACAGTCGACTCATTGCAACGCAATTTTTATTCGGCTTTGGGGAAATCTGAGCGTGTAATCCAATAAGAAGCTGATTAAAAGTTGCCAAGTAAGATATCCAGAGTGGGGAGAAGTGTCAGCCAAAATTGTGGAATACATGCAAGATGATCAAACTATTTTTTTCACGTAACTCCAAATCCCCGCCATTCCTGACATTAATATCGCCGCTGAGAGGGCAGGCTTAACACCGGCTGATAGAACGCTTGTCAAAAGGAGTTCTCAAGAAATGGGCCTGAATGACAAACCTGTGGACTTATAGAGAACACCCGTGATGGCCCCTGCGCCGATGCTACCTAGGGTGTCATGCTTTCCTCTCGCAGCGTCAATTGACGAGTTCACGCCGTTGTAGACCAAGGCTACGTCCAGGTCAGATAGTACGGAACGCGCAAACAAGAAACTACGGACCAAGAACTCCAGCCGAGTTGCCAATAAAAGTGCCTCGTCGAGTGACTGAGTTGAGGACACTATTGATCCGCAATCGTGTACTTGACACAGCGAGTGGTCTTCGCGCGCCTTCGCGTAGGCCCCAAGCACCGCCCATGGCCAGACCTAGTGAAATAACGCGTGAACATGTGATGGAGAGAAAAAAACAATAAGAGCGACTAAAGATGGGTTGTCCGGGATGAATGTGATAAGGTGAGAGTATAAACGAGGAGTAAAAGAGACCATAAAAGAACAGAAAAGAGACAAAAGCAGTAATTTGAAAGAGATCTTGACGTACCACTCAGATACATGGTCCCAGTTCCATAACAAAGATCATCACTCCACCCCCGAGACGGCACTGCTGTCCCAGCACCCGGAAGCTCGCTCGTTTTGTCATCTTCAAGGAGAAGATAGTCTAGCTTGTCACCGAGTTCGGCAAGCGGGTGTAGTTTTGCTGGGTCGTAGGCACCCAGAAGGAGGTCAGACGCTGTAACCGCACTGTCGGGTGCAGCTGCTGTGGCATCCGAAGATTTGGAGAACTGGGCGGAGCGAAGGTATTCTGCCGGATCATTGGATGAAGACGCTTGAGAAGAGGGCGAGGACATGGTTGTGAGCAAGGCAAATGACGGCGAAGAGGATCCGGGGAACGTGGAGGACGATGAGCAAGGTCGTCGAAAATTTCCGCGGACCGGCTAAAGTCGTCACGTGATATTTCCGCGCTTGGGCCAGGTAATTCCGATGTCGAGTTAATCAATTCTCGGTTTCCTCCTCCATCCCGCCTCAAGAAAACAATAGGGAATGGCTTTCCAATTACGCTCAGCTCTTTCAATAGGTCGCAATACGGCTCACCGAATCGCTTGTCAATCATTATGCCGGTCTCGAGCGCGTGTCCATCCCCATCCCCGATATTTGGGTCCGGCGAACTTCCAAAGTATGTTGAAATTTTGACTCGTACATGTAAAAGGTTTCAATATGTCCTATCTTGACCATTCCAGGGAACGCCACGTCAGTTACACCCCATTCTACAGCATCTGATCCCGCAGAAGTGGAGGCCTTACGATGTTTGGAAGAGGGAACTCAGAAACTTGAGGAGGGCGATGTCCAGGCCGCAAAAACATTGTACAAGCGCAGTGCAGAAATTAAGCCCAACGCTAGCTCTCTCTTCAATCTAGGAGTCACCCATTATCACCTCAGTGCGACTTCATCCACGTTCTTTCCTCGGATTCAGTTCACCATTTGCTCACTAAGCCCACAGAAGAATTCGATGAAGCCATCGCAGCGTGGAAGGAGTCCATAGCTTTACAGCCCCAAAGTCCGGATGCTCACACAAGTAAATGCCTTGCACTCGAATGGAAAGAGTACATTCATTCACATCCAAGTTCCTCTTAGATCTGGCGAGCGCGTACATCATTTCTCCTATTCCACGTCCGGACCTTGCCCTGCACCATCTAAAGCACGTTAATTGCGCATTCGAAGTGTATCTCTGCTGACATGTAAAAATCCAGCATCGCTTCATCTCTGTCACCAGAGGACCCTGAAATAGCGTTCAATCTTGCTGCAGTTCTGGAAGCCAGTTCGTCACCCACGCCGTCTCCTCTATTGTCTTTTCTTTTGACCCTTGCAACAGCCGGCCGCCTCGAGGAGGCTTTAGAACAATACAAACGTTCTCGAGATTTCGGCGTTGATCGAGCAGCGATGCATATCCGGAATGTGAGCACTTCATAAATACTCGTTTTGAAATTTCACGAGAAAGGTATTGAATGTTCTTGTAGGTCAGCGCGAAAATACTAGGGAAGAAAATGAAAGAGGTGCAGGATACGGGAAAATCTGACAGTTGAATCCCAACGAGGGCCGCCCGAACAAATCGCGCGTCGATTTGCGATCTACATCTATTCGAAGGTGAGAAATCCGCAGTTGTTTCTATAGCATTACAACATTACATATCGCGAAAACATAGATTATAGGTACATGCATGTACCACCTTTCACACATACGGGCCTTCGAGTCCCTCATGCATAGAGTTTAATCGACGCTTTGTAGGTCATGGGTAGAACCCCTGGAGCTGCTACGACCCCGAGGTGGCCAGCTACCTCTTGTGGCGGGCTGCCAACTCCCGCGACCCCCGCCCCCACCTCTACCCCGGCTCCTGTGAGAACGCGCAGAACTATTCTGAGAAGGCGGGTAGTCGGAACTCCTTCCCCAGAACATGTTTAACGTGCCGAAGCGACCGCGACCCATCCCACCTCGCGAGATTGGGAGATGGCGAGAACCTAAGGGGGAAAAGGATCAACTTCCGAAGTACGTCCACGAGAAACACCCATGATAACTCCCGCATTACTTTTCGATTACGTCGGCCAATCCGGGAAAAGGTTGAAAGGGTGGTGTGATGAAAGAGATGACCTACTGAGTATATTCCGGGGCGAATGCAATTGAGGTGAATCACGAAGGCGTTGCAAGATCTCCACAATGTCAGAATGAGAGTACACAGGCTCAGGGTGCACGCCGGGTTCAATCGATATCATGCGGTCAAACCCCTCCTCAGGTAAAGGAGGCCGAAAATCAGAAGCGAACCGCGCAAGGACTGAGAGTCCTTGTTCGGGACTCTTGATCGTGGGGTGTGAAACGCCTTGAGATGAAAAGGGCCACCCCTGGTGTCAGCATGCAGAACCAATCGCATAAACCGCATAAACCGAGAAACTCACGTCTCTGGATCCTGGCAGCACATTCCTGTATCAGCAGGACGGCCCCCTAAGCCTCAGCCCAATACGACATATGAAACCCAACACTCACCTCGTATGGAGTGTTCATGACAATAACCCAGACCGGAGTTTCAGGAAATTCATGAGCGATATCGATCCAATATTTGCGTTGTCTGGACGAACGAGAAGTCAGCTCGCACTAAGTCAGGCTTGAGTTACATTTCAACTCGTACGCAGAATTGAAATTCGTGCGGTCTATACAGATCGAAAAACCTGGGTATCGTATGAGGCCGATGTACGTGTTGATCAGTCCCTTCAATAAAGAGACAACGAAGTCCGAATGTTACTCCACCTTCTTGTAAAGACCGACGAGCAAGCTCCTCGACAGCTCGCCTATCTCCGAGAACATCTTGGTTACATCTCCGGAAATGAGGGAAATGCTCTTCCAAGGCTTCTGCAAAGGTACTCTACGGAGCAGATTGATGTTTATGAGCCAAATACTCTGGAGACTTGCGAGGTCCCACCTTTCCAGATCCGATGAGACCAACAAGAATGAGGACGACTCGTTCCGTGGGTTCCTTTTGTGCTTCTGTTCTAGGCACAATATCGGACCCCTCGTTGACTTGGGGATTCATGCTCGAGTTTTCTCCGTTATGGTCAAAGCAATCTTAGCTAGCAATGTGGTCAAAAATAGAAGAATAGATATGGAGATAGAGAACAAAAAGGATGGGGTAGATGGGTAGAGATGCTAGGGATGTGGTGGTTTGAACATATGCTTACTTGGTTGATCGTTGAGAGGCGCTTTGAGGTGCACTCGGTGCCGACAGGCGCTTAAATGCTCAGGCCCTCAAATCTTCAGTGGCGGGATTCTTGGTATGTGACTAGTTAAGTGGGAAGAAGTAATGATATATAATCCCAGTATTATACAGTGTCCAACGTCCCATGGTCATGATTAATTACGGAGTGACTCGTGTACACCTTAAGTCGGAGAGATTAACGACCACCGACAGTGGCAGTCGAATCTCGTCGTGGATTTGAGGTCCCTGAGTCCTGAGGAGTGGGAAGCCTGTTTGGGTGCTCTGGGATCTTCTCGATCTCCTTCTTCGCCTCTTCCCAGGCTTCGAGGTTCTGTATGCCATAACCCGCTCAGCACACGGCTCAGACGATAACGCGGCGGAACAGACATACCTTTTGACACCAGTCCCTGTGACTTCGGGCCATGCTAATAGCCATCTCTCTGATATCCGCAACCTTCTGTCTCTGGAATCGATCGAGGTCCGCTTGGATCGTGGTACTCGAATATCTGAGGTCTCGTTCAGCGAGATGGAGAGCATCCTCCAACTATCAAACGCCATCAGCTAATGTCACATCCCGAGAAGAAATCCGCAAACCTGTGATATTTGCTCTCTTGTTTTGGTTATCCCATTCCGTCTTGCTGTTTCTGGGTCCACATCCATCATGCCATGCAATGTATAGCTAAGAGCATTGAGGAATCCCATGCCTGGTGCCCTGGTTCGACGTCGCGCCGGGTTTGGCCCCGGATGAGGCGGTACAACAGATGATGAAGGATAGCTTTGAGACTGCCCCTCATCATTGCGGTCTTCATTCTCGCCTTCTTCGCTCTGCGTGGCTGCAGGTGTGCTGTTACTCAGGCCCCTCTTGCCCAACGCCTCCTCCAATCGCTGAGCTTCTCGCTCGCTCTTCTCGAGCTCCTCCAGCTGCTCGCGTTTCGAATCAAGAGCATCTTGTGTCATTTCATACTGGACGTGTTTCTGGTGGCGATAAGCCAACAATTTCTTGATAATCGAGGAGAATTGGGAGTATTCATGGAGAGGCTCTGCCCAATTCTGTTCCAATTCTTGAACCTGAAACGCAAGGTTTCAGAGATACAGTCCATTGTACGTATTATCAACGGTCTGTCCAGGCTCACAAGTTTCGTCGTAGACATATAGGTCGCGTCGATGGCCTGACCGGTCTTCTCGATGGGACCGGACAGTGAGCCACTTTCATTGAGACTGAACCCATTGAGTGCCGCGCCTAATTCCGAATGATCTTGCGCGTAGTCTAGAGGGCAAACGAGTTAGCAGTGAGAAAAGCACTGACGCCGAGATCCTCTCTCACCTGACCACCGTTTCACCGCTCTGCGCGTAACTTTCTCCATCGGACCACTAAGATGAACAGCAAACTTATTGGTGAAAGCTTCAGAGTCAAGAAATCTCTGATCAGGGTTCCTTAACGGATGAGCTGCCGAAGGGTTTGGAAGAGCGGCATAAGACGGGGAAGCATCCTCGTCCGTGGGGTTGTGTGATGGAGCTTTCAGTATGTTCTTCGGTAGAAGCGTCAAGGGCGGTGAGTTGAGGACTTCAGTCTGTTGAGCAGAGGAATGACATAGGTATTCATTGGCAGCATTGAAAAATCTCGAACGCACCCATGACACTTCGCCATCCAAGAAACGATGGAAAACATGTTCATTAGAGAGAATTGGGTGTCTCGCGAGTCGGTTAAGGAAAGTCTGAAGCATTCGCTTTCGTCGGGCAATCATAGCAGCATCCTCCTTCGCCTTCGCTTGTTTGACAGCGTAGTCTCCAATGCTCTGCTTAGAAGGTATGGGTGGAATGATTAAAGTGGGATAGAGTTTGGCTAGATTCGATCTTAGAGACTCGAACTCCGAATAGCGATGGCTTGCCCGCACGTTCTAGATGAAAGACATCAGGGAAGACGACTTTCGGGGGCTGGAAAGCTACCCACCCCTGTTTGAATGATATAGGTAATATAAGGAGAAGCTGAACCTGCCGTCGTCTTCATTGCGTCGACAATCTGGACGTTGCGATTGATGATGTGCGAGACATAATCTGAAAGCTATTTGCACTCACCAATATCTCAATATCCTCTCCGGAGTGCAAAGCTCTATCACGTCCACAGCAGAATTCTGTCTTTGGATTGTCCCTGGCTTGCCTGTGGGACCCATGTGAAGGGAACGGTCTACTAGGTGACTTTGGTGAAAGCTGCTGTGCGGTATTCGAAGGGGGCGAAGACGGTTCAGATACATCAAGTTGAGCGGTCGAAGATGACTGAGAAGAGATGTTCTCAAACGGATTCTCGTCGTCGAATCCTTCCATCTGTACTGACTGAGGACGATGAAAGGGACAGAGACAGCCGTAAGCGCAGCTCGACCGCGTCACAATCAATTGGGTGTGGGCGTCTATTTGGCCGGCCCCTGGAAATCATCACCGTCGGCGCTACGTGCCTCAACTGAAGTCTAACCCATTGCAATGGCCACACTCGACTACGATAGGCTACAAATTACCTACTATCCAAACAGTCTAAAGCCCTTCAGCTGGTCGGAATCGACTTGCATATCGCCTTGACTTCCTCCGCGTCCCTCCTCGAACCCTCGTCCGAGTACAGACCCAAACAACTCGTCAATCTGCTCTTCGTGCCATGCACCGCGAACTGTTATTGGAACCATGAAGTTCCTCAATTTTTCGTGTACTTCGTAACTAAACGATCGAGGTCAGAGTAGCTTTGAGTTGTGCAGGTAGAATGACGTACCGAAGTTTCCTCCCTTTACTTGCTTTTGTATCCACCTTCTTCTTCGCCTTCCTTTCCTTCTGTGCCACCATCCAATCACTCGCGCCGGACGCGTCCCGGGAGTCAATAACGTCCCGGAGTAATTGTTGGTAAAAGTCCGTGTCGTCGAATAGATCCTCGTCTCTTCCGTCCTGTTCAGCAGGCATCCCAAGTCGCGTTCCTTTCCCTCTCCAAACCTGCGTCCTTGATAGAAGCTTGGGATGATCCGAAAGGGTTTCGTCAATCAGCTGCACCGCGCTTTTTATTTGATTGCGGTCCTTAGAGAAAGCATTGCGGTTTGTGGGGAGTAGAACTGAAGGCGCTACTGCTTGAATCTTCGTAGACCATCTGTTGAGGGTTTGGACGAGATGGCGATGATATCTGCGGCAAGGGGCTCAGGAGAATGCCAGGCTGTAAGGTAGTGTAAAATAGAACTTACGCTTGTTCGAAGCCAGAAACGGTCTCGGAAGCGTCCTCCAGTTGGACCATGTAATCTGAAGTGGATTCACACTTCTCCGTTCTTCTCTTCTTTCTCGGTGGGAACGACACAACGTCTTTTGGTGCAAGCGCCTTGAAAAAGTCAGCCACGTCGGAGACTACCGATAAACAAACCAAAAGAGCCTACCTCTTGCAATCCAAACAGCTCGTCTGATAGCGTACTAGCCTCCTCTAACATCTGGAGTAGTGCCTCCTGGCATTCTGACGATTTGCTGAAGGTCGACCATTGATCTGTCTATCATGGTCTCAGCGTAGCTCGAGAGACAACGATGAAAACACTTACAGATAGCCGGTTGGCAGCAATAGACGCCTTCTGAACTCGTATTCGCGCGTCAAGAAGACCGTCCCAGATATCCTGAGCGTTGCTGAGCGACATGCAACTAGAACGATAGATAGTAAAGCTCACGATCTGCCTAGACACAGCTATTCCTTTCTTTCGATCCTCTTCTCGCGTTTTCCGTAACGCCGTTGTCAGACCCTCCGCTTCACTCGTCTGTTTCAAGTTCTTTGGCTCGCTTTGTTTATCACCCGTCGGACGGTCAAGGTCCTCTGATTGTTCCTCTTCTCCGTTGTTGGTATCATGTTCTGAAGATGCTGGGTGACCTTGCTTGTGTTCACCTCCCTCCATTTCTTCATCTTCAACTTCCTCGTCTTCATCATCATGTGAGTCTTCTTCCTCTTCGGACAAAGAGTCCTCTTCCATCATTTGTTTACGGGACGTCGGTACACCGTCGTATTTCGGGTCCGATATGTTGTCTTGAAGTTTACGAAGAGTGCTTTCTCTGCCAAAAAGCACGGTAAGACATGGATCTGTCCTCGATCTTCTTCAAGTACTCACCCGACATCTAAATAATGCTCTCTCGCTTCAGACGTTTCTTGTATGGATGAGTCACCCTCTCCAACGGGTCTTGCATTGGAGAAATCTTCCGCATTGAACTCTGAAGAATCTTAGTCCAGAACTATCATTCTGTGAAGGTTGGCGACGAACCAGGAGGTGCCGGAGTATCCAATTCAGCAATTTGTTGAGCTAGAGACAATTCTAGATGATGTCCATAACGTTAAGATAAGCAAGAAACGGAAGGACGTGAAGCATACTTGGAGCCATGTCGAGGTAAGGATTGAAGGATTAATTTTTTGAAGCGCTTAGCGCTTACTTGGCTATTCGGAGTCCCGCGCCGGTAAGCGCCCAGCTCTCCACGCTCTTTGAAAAAGCAGGCAGACTAGCGAACAGAAATTCTGTAACGGTTGTCAACGTATGTATGTATGTGAGTAAGTATGTATGTAAAGCTTGCAGAAGATATAATACAAATCGGGACTGATAATCAAAAGCGTTGGAAAAACTACCAGACATCGGTATCGAACCGTTCCAATACCGCATTCGCATCCTCGACATCTTTTTGAGCCTTTTTCCTCATATAGAATATCGGACAATCTTTACTACTACACAAGACATCCTGAAAAGGAGGTCAGGAGAAGACTCGTGAGCAAAGACGCGCACCATACCTGATGAAGTGATCCCTGGCATCGTTGACATTGTGTCCAAAGCCGGGAGAACCTCACTTGTAGATCTGACGCCTGGGTGACCTGCTTTTGATAGAGTTCCGCCATCCGCGGCCTACAGTTCTTGCACACAGCGCCGTCCTCTGTGAACAATAAGGGGACGTGAAGGATTACAATAGGGAGGCGGCGATACGTACTGTTCAAGCTGTTATTAGCTCTTAGTGGCGTTTTGCACCCGAGGCAGGTGATAGTTTTGACCGCAAATTTCATCAGCCCGCCAACGGTAGGAGTAGCGATTTGTATCGTTCGGGTATGGTCGCCCGACACTAGAGAGAACGGGAGAAGAGTCAAAAGCCAATCCGAAGCACACCTGAAGTGATACTCACGAAGAGCGGACGACTTGTCACCGAGGATGGGCTCGAAAATCCTCATCAACGGTTTAGAGAGCTGATTATCCAAGTAATACCGCGTGTCCACGGGTATGTTGTTCTCCAGTACGAAAAGGGGGTCTTCCGATTTCTCGTAGGCCGCCGCACCTAAGAAGATTGGGTGAGGACCTATCCATCGACAATGCGCGCCGGACACCAACCTTTCATTCCCTTGACAATTACATACGCGACACGATCCCCTAAAGCCGGCGCCGAGCCAGCATCACGCTGCTTCATCCGCTCTGCAAGTTCCACATGTGCTTGTTTCGCAGCGTAATCTATTTTGCATCGATATGAGAGGAACGAATAAGGGAACATCAAAGGAGCCCACCGCTTTTGGCTAGAGCCTTTGTGATCACAAGTTGTGACATATCAACTTTGTTCTGTAGGAGATCTGAAATGGTCTGCTTCACATACCTGACCAATATGGTCAGCGTAAAGTATCGCGGGAAGATACGCAAAGCTTACGCCTCGGCAGCTGGCACGTCGCGATCGATTAGCATCTTGTGCAGGCATGTCTCTATAACCGTAGACACTAGACGGCAATTATCTCGTCGCACGGTCTGTTGAGCTGGGGTATTAGTAGCTACCAGCGGTTCAAGAGACGTTCTACAGACCTCGATACCCTTGGCATCCATCTTATCGTACTTTTCTGGGCGAGTCCAATAAAGGCCGGCATATCGCTTTTTGCTAATTAGCAGGTAAGGGAAATACACCTTCTCGAACTCGAGTTTGATGGGTTTGACGAATTTCGCGGTCACCAAGTCTGCTGCTTGACCACCTGAACATAAGGAGTGAAGGTTAAATATCACATGTAAAAAGGATGGATGCAAGTACCTAGAGTCATGACCGTTTTCAGGTCTGTGGGTCCAAAGCGAACCATGACCGAATCGGTGTCACCATAAATGACCTTCGCGTCATGGTCGTGCCCATTGGCAATGCTGTACTCAGCCTCTACTTCCTAGACGAGAATGAGCCCAGATATACCCTTCCAAATTTTCGCTCCTTACCTGCTTTGTTTTCTCAATCATTTGTCGACCATATGCAGTGACACTTGAGGAAATGGCCAAACAAGGGAGTTTGCCGACGGTTGCTCCCGTAAAACCGTATACCGAGTTTGCACTGATCTATTGCTTGTAAGCAATGGAATTCTTCGAGAGGCGGAGGGATCATACCTTGAGCGCAAGCTGACGACCATCCAGGACGGCTCGCTTGAATGGATCCTTCTCGTTCTTCAAGTCAGCTTTGGCCCGTTTGCGCGCAGAGATAAGATCTTCAAGGATGATGGGTAACAGCCCTTTCCGCCTCGCCTTTGTCGCAAAACAATCTATCGTAGAAGTCAGACTTATGTGATCATTTTCGTAACAAATTCCGCACCGTTGTTGGGGGTTTGAATGTAATCCACATCCCTGACTAAGTTCATGCGATCTATCGTGCCCTTGTCCAGAAGAGTGGTATAACACAAGTTGTGAGCCATCATGATAGACGGATAAAGTGAACTGAAGTCGAGCGTCGCAATGGGCACATCGTAAAAGCCTTTGCTGGGTTCAATGACCGTGGCTCCCTCGTACTGTTCGTCAGTGCCTTGAGGATGATTAGTTTGAGCGCGCTTGAAAGGTGGTTCTGAAGTACCTTCTCCTTTGAGTGCAGGAATGAGATAACCCTCTTCATTCGCCCTTCGGAATAGCTGGGTCAACACCTTGATCGATTGACCTCGAGAAAGTAGGTAGTTGAAAGGTACACCCGTGACTCTTGACATTTCGATGTAGTTGACAAAACACATCAGCTTGTCCATCAGCCGTTGCGGAAGGTAAGCATCCTAGAATCCACGTTAACCCTTATTCCTCAGCAGCATGCAAGCACCTTGCCTTCAAACAGTATATGGCCAGTCGGCGACGAGACTCCGAAGTACCATTCTGCAAGTCCGTGATGATGGAATGATGCACATCCTCCTTCTGCTCCCCGAGAAACTGGGCGCAAACAGAGTTCAGAGAATAGCTCCGCAGTTTGTGTTCTCGCTGCATGAACTGCAGGACATCAAGCTGAAGTCTGCCCTCCAAGACCGTGTCTTTGGAATCACGCTGTCCATACGCTTTGGACGAGAAGTGGGTGTCCTTCGTCTTCGTTTGTATATCTGATGGGAAGAGTTCAGGGTGAGTAGCAAGGTGTAGTTGTATGCAGATACGCACTCCTCAACCGCCCAAGGTAAGGGAATTTCTTCGCTTTCAGAGTCTCCGCCCGATCCATCAAGTAGGGGAAGTCGAAGTTTGAGATGTTGTACCCAATGACCAGGTCAGGATCAACCTCCTCCACAAAGTCCCGCCAAGCAGTCAGCATCTTAGCTTCGTCGTCGAAAGAGAGCACCTGAGATCCCACGATATGTGAGCAGGTATTCAGGGTAAAAACGTTTCGGACGAAGGGTTGTGTCTCTCCTATATGATAGTCAACAAACGCTGGACTTCAGTCAAGTGAATCCGAACCTTGGCGCGTCACCATGTTGGCGATTTGGATAACGGGATCCTTTGATGGTTCGGGGAACACCCCCCTTCGACCTGCACACTCGATGTCAAAGCTTAGTATGCGGAGGGGAGCTATCCTCGACCATTCCCCTTCAGGTTCATGGGAGATGAAATCATTCCACCTGTGTGGCATGAGCACGGGACAACACTGGAGAGTATGGGGACAGACTTGACGTCAATCTCAATCTGGCAATGCGACTTCTTCTTGTCTGGGGCGACCAGCTTGTATTTCCCAGCAGGTACTTCGATCCAGTTCATACCAACGACCTGGCAACCCAAGTTCAGAGGGTGACGCAACACAAGAAATGGATGGGGTAACCTTCGTATCAATCATGAAACGGAGAGTGAACTTGATGTTACTTTCGTACGTTGGGTAGGAATCTCCAACCTGGCGAGGCGCGAAAGCATCCCTAAAGTTGCATTCGCTGCGCTCGAAAAGGCGTAATGGAAATCGGTGAGTCAGGCCTCCCAAAATCCGAACGAAAATGGTTCAGCGACTTATCTCGGACTTTTGGCACCCATTTCGGGTTGGAGAGTGTGAGTTTGATGAATGGCACATCGTCGTCTCCTTTGTACCCCCATAGCGTTCGTTTTTTTATAATCTCTGCTTTGAGTACCGCGTGGTCGGAGGTCATGCTCTAGAACGTATTGTGTTAGGCCGCGTAGCGGGGATCTGTATTTGACGAACATTAAGATATTGCCGAAATGCGTCCAAATCTTCTGCTTGAAAAGCGCGTGGTTGTGGTACGTAGAAATACGGCAGGAAGTCGTGAAAGTGAGCGAGGACACTGTGTCCATTCTGTTGGAGACGTGAGGGAGGTAGCTGGGGAAGTGGGAGTCTCATTTACCTCTGTCACACCATACATTCGAATAACAGGCCTGAACCCGTCATAATTGTCCTCAATGTCAATCTGCTGGAAGACTGAGTGAAGCCCATGAGTGGTCGGTCTCCGGATAATCTGGTTGAGACACATGGCAGCGCACCGATCTTGTCTTGGGCTTCCTTGATAATATTCAGCTGTGGTCTCGACCAGCAATCCGCTCCACCCTCAGTGTCTAAAGAAATACAAGTCAGCGTAGTTATGTGGCAGAAGTGTTGAATACACACCAGGTCTCTCCCCTGTTTCATCCTTCAACTTCTCAAGAACGTCGGCAAATGAGGACTTCGCTTCTGCTTGGGTCCCAGATGGTGATTCCAATTTACGTTTCTTCGCGGCTGGTTGAGACTCGAGATCGGGCTTTGCTCTGCGAGTCGTGAATCCTCCAAATTAGCACGCGTTTATTTGCAAGTAGGAAGATAAGACCTTGTCTTCGACTTAGGCATGTTGGCTGTGGATGAAGTAAGGGGTCCTTTCATGTAAGAGACAGGGAGGGAAAGCCTGAGATGATGGGGTCCTGACAATGAGTTGAACGTGCAACGCGTCAAGGTGATACTGACAGAAGCTGACCGCGTCACGATGTCACGGTCCAATGATTTTCTATGATGACGACACGCGACCGTGACCGTGACTCACGCCTTGCCATAGTACTATACAACATACATACACATACCTTGGAGGGTTTTATCCAAGAGGTTATTCAGCCCGGGATAGAATTGTTACTACCTAAGGTCAAGCACAATAGGGTATAATGTATTGAAGGTAAACTACGTTAGACAGACGATAAAATAAATAAGGGCCAACACGAACGAGTGTGTACTCAAGACGGGGTAGTAATGAGAGAGCGAAAAACGAAACTGTGTTATACTGTTACAAATACTTTTTTCATTCACGACTGTCTCGCAGCCTGAATACGGAGCAACTGGTCATCCAAGTACTGGAAAGACAGTCAGAATTCAGCGGTGGACTCAAGCCTATCATGGACGCACCTTATCCACCTCGTCTATCTCTCTAAAGGAGTCGGCATATATGTCCCTGATTTTTGGGTGCAAGGTAGCCAGGTCCAGCTGTCTTCCGAACAACATGTCGTCCACTGGGTCGTGCTTGATTGGGGCCTCAGCGACCGTGCCTTTATTTTTGCTAGCTCTGTACTCGATGATTGCCATCATCTGAGAGACACCAAAGTCGTCCTTGGGAATGAGCGGTCGTCCTACAGGGGTCTTCTTCCCTGTTGTGCTCAGTCCTGCACTTCGCTGCCGTTGATGTTGGACTTGTTGTGCCTGCAATTTCGGAGTTCCAGGGGCTGACCTCGGAACTTCGTTGTCAATTGGTGAGGGAGTCATCGGATGCGTTGCAGGAGTCGCATAACCAGACATGTCGGACATTACCGATGCAATAGACGGGTTTCGCCTAGCGTCTGGTCTGTCCCCAGCTGCGGCAGTGGGAGTCACGGTTCCAGGACGTTGGCCACTGGGCGACATTCTTCCGCCAGCCGTAGAGGCTGGGGAAGCTGCACGATGAACCTGTCCTACTACTTTCGGCCCTGACGTTACACTAGCCATAGTTGTGCCAGCTGGGGTGACGGAACGCGATCTACCGTACGCTTCGACAGTTTCGTCCAGAGAGTATTGTGACGATGGCGATCCACTTCGGAGTCCTTGTTGAGAGGCCGGTGTAGGTGGTTGCAAACCAGACTTTCCGTTCTTTATTCTTCCCAATATGCGGTCAAGTTTTTCGCCCGCGCCGGCCCTTCCCGTAACGACATTCTCCAACAAATCTCGCTTCTGATTCTCCTTACTGTGATATTCACCACCACGCCATTCCTCTTCAACAATGTCGCTGATATCATACGCTTCTCCATCTGGTTGAACGTAAGAATAACGCATCTTGTCGTCGGCGTCTACTCTTGCGCTGCGGAGCCTTGCGTTCCCAGGAAGAAGAACATCGACACCACGAACAGCGTTTACCTGGGTAGACAACATGGCTCGTTGCGTCGCTCTCGATGCCTCCCTTTGCGCGGCGATGATCTCCTTCCGCGACGGCTGATCCTTTCTCTGTTGATCGGCAAATCCGCCTGTAACGATGTTTGGCGATATGGGGGCACTGTCCGTTCCGCCACGCGTGGACGACGAGATAGAGTCCCGATTCAACTGTTGATGCAAGTTTCTCAATGCAAGCTCGTCGAGCGGTGCGGACATACGATGCTTGTTCGTGGAAGTCTTGTAAGATGTGGCGCGTCTCAAAACAAAGACCGGGTCATCTGGTGACAAGTCATCCATGTTGCCGAGGATCTGAGCGGAATCGATTGAACGGCGTTGAAGATCTTTCGAACGATTCTTGTCGCGTTCCGCTGTGCGGAAGGTTGGTGGCCTAGGATACGAATCGATAATTCGACTGGCTGGCGACAAATCCTTCTCTGTCCAAATGTGAGACCACGCAATATACTATCATAGATGAAAACGGCCCACCAGAGTCCCCAACCATTGCGGACAGCCCGTATCGTACCCGTGCAGCATTGCTTCTGCGTTTGGTGAGCTTATCCTCTACCTCATCCCCGCCATCGACGACCCCTTCCAGGATTCCAAACCTCTCTAATCCCAGTTCAATGACCTCCGCGACGGTAACGTTTTTCGGGAAAACAAATATCTTCCTCCTGAAGTTTTGGGGGATAGAGGACGAAGTATTGGAAACAGAAGACGCATGTGAGTGCCTTCTCGAATCCCTTTCTCTGTCTTTCAGAGTACCCTTGAAAATGATCGCCTCTGTCACGGTGTCAAATACCATATCGTCTGGAAGGTCCTCGGGGTGAATCACCAACTGCAAAGAGAACCTCAATGCCGGTGACAGAAGT
This sequence comes from Marasmius sp. AFHP31, assembly GCA_024721195.1. Classification (NCBI taxonomy): domain Eukaryota; kingdom Fungi; phylum Basidiomycota; class Agaricomycetes; order Agaricales; family Marasmiaceae; genus Marasmius; species Marasmius sp. AFHP31. The sequence goes on from JANHQD010001031.1 coordinate 28,511, forward strand.
CGTTCCGTGGGTTTGCTCGACCCTGAGGATGAAGGCGATAAGAATGCTCCAGAGTCAGAATCAGCCAGGTTGCTCGACATAGAAGTGTCGGCCGCGACCATGGTGTCGTCCCCCTCTTCCGTACTGAACCTCCTGTAGCCTAGCACTTCATCATACTCCTCATCTTCATCAGGGTCGACCCCCTTCCTGTGTATATAGAATTTGACCGCAGAGTCGTCCGTGAAATCATTCATCGGCAGCTTTTTGATCGCAGGGTGCATGCTCAAGTTGCTTGTGACGGAGCTAATAGACCCAACGCTACTGCGTTTGACCTTTGGTGTCGACATTAACCTCTCCCTCTCCTCCCTCTCCCTCTCCTCTCTAGCGAGTCTAGCGTCCTCAACAAGGGATTCGAAGACCACGAGAGGCTTCTCATCCGGCTTCAGCTTCACGCTGGCCCCGCCCTCGATTTGCTTGATCGTCAAGTAGTAATAACGGCTGGGGCCAATCAGTTTCGCTCTCTTGACAGAGGGGTCGTCCATTGCCTCTTCCTCCTCGTCGGTCGAGTGGCCATCGCTAGGAACATTGAGCCGGAACCTCTGCACTGCCTGACCGACCAGGTCACCCGCAGTCGTTTGTGAGTTGAGTAAAACGGTCTTAAAAGTCGCCTCCGTCTCTTCTTCAAGACCTCTGCCGGCGAAGATCCTGACAACGGAAAGCTCTGCTATGGGTGGTGCCGCTGAAGATGGGGACACGGCAGCAGCGGAAAATGCGTTGAGGGCTGATATAGGATGAGAAGCCAGAGCTTCAGAGGTCAAAATCAGTGATCCTGGCCGTTGGCGCTGTGTAGGCGGCGCCAGGCCACTGGATGATGGCTGGGTGGTTGATGTACCGGACATTGGATCCCGTCCCCACCTTGCTCCAGCGTTAACTACGCTTGCGCTCTGCAGCCCGTAGTTAGGATCGGGCGCAGACGCTGGAGAGCGGTTCAGGTATTGTTGATAAAGAGCTTGTTGAGCCTGATCTCTCTGTCTCAATGTTTGAGCAGCAGGCGAAGATGTAAGAGATGATGGAGGTGTAGAGGTGGACGACATCGAAGCCAAAGAACCATACGAGGTCGAACCTCCGGGAGCCGAACCAGCGGGATGTTGGTTATGAGGAGGCGTCGATGGTGCAACCATTGGCTGCTGTTGCTGCATTGCCATAGCAGTAGTAGGTGAAACCATACCGCTTTCTACACTTGTCCCCTGGCTGCTGGCGGAAGGCCGTCGACCAGTTTCCTCCGATATTCTTCCCATGTTAGGTCCGACGACGATGTCAGCGTCCATCGATGCAGAAGACTTGCTGTCCTTCATGCTAGCCGTGTCCCTAAGATCTTTTGACCCTTCTTTCTTGTCCTTCTTACGGCCGAATAAAGCACCAAAGACGCCAGACTTCTTCTTCTTGTCCTTGTCCTTCCCGGTATTCGAGGAAGAATCGTCCTCTGTGGAACCCGACACAGATTCCAAAGAACGTGTACCCGCCGAATCTGAGCGATCTCGTTCTTTGCGCAACTTTCCACCCCCAGAACTCGGAGGTCCAGATTTCGCCGGAGGGGGGCTGACAACGTTCTTGGCCCGCTTCCTGGCATCCTCCGCGGCTGCACTATCCTCCTCATCACCTCGTCGCTTCCTTGGATCGTACGCAGTTGCTTGTTGGGACTCAAACACATTGTCACGCGCGATGGTCGGTGTCATCGTCAACTTCACCGTCTCATGGGTACTGGATGAGTTTGTGGGCGAGGAGGGGTTGGCGCTATTTGGGCTCATGTCGAACTCGGAGAAGGGATCAGCGACAAGCCGTCGTTCGCCATTTTGACCTGTGGAAACAGATAGTGGAGCGGTGGTGGTGGTGGTGTTATTCGGTGAAATAGAACCTGACTGAACAGTGGGTGACACACGCGGTTGCTCTGCAATGCCGTCTCGTGCTGGGGATGGCGAGGCTCCCAAGGATTGTTGTTGCGGTTGCAAGGACTGCTGGAGTTGGGACATTTCTTGGGGCTTCATTCGCGCATCGTCCATAGGTGAATCTTCCCATTTCATTTCATCCTCGTGCTCGCCTGGCATTCCTGTCTGTTGACCGGAAGCTGCCTCAGCAGCAGCCAGTCGAGCATTCGCCCTATCCAGCACCTCTTGTTGGGCCGCTTTCTCAGCCGCCAAAACAGGATCTTCCTCGTAGTATTCACCAACGTCCCACTCATCCTCCTCGTCGTCTTCAAAGTCATCCAATTCTTCATCAGCATGCCATACTGCAGGGGGATAACGATGGAAGCTACGGTCGACGTTGAAATCAACGGTCTTGCTCTTCGGTGGTCGTGATTGGGACGGAGAATCCGTACGTCCCTGCCGTGAGTTGTTGAGATTCTGTCGCAGGCGGTCTTGAGACTGTAGCAGACCGTCTTGAAGCTCAGCTTGGGTAGCGGATGCCAGCTAGGTAGCGATAGAAGAGTTATTAGGTTCATGATTATCAGACACTTTAACGACAACTCACATCAACATTCCGGTGTTTATTCAACCTGGCCAGCCGTTCAAAAGGGGTTTCAATGTTCTCTGCAGGTATATACCCGACCTCCTGGGTCTTGAGGACTCTCACAAGCCACCAATAACTGTTGCTGTCGTCCATCAAGAAGAGCGAATCCCCCTTAACAACATTGGCCTGGCCCTCAACAGTAGCAGCAAAGCTATGTAGAGAGTAAACGAGGTCAAAGTCGATGGATTCGTTGGGTATAGACAGAGAGGAAGAGCCGTCGTCGTCGTCTTCGTCCATGAGCTCGTCCTCCTCGTATTCGTCGCGATCCATCTCCGCGTCAGAGTCGTCCTCGAGAACGGAGTGTTCGGAGTCGTCTGCGGTGGGGGAAGTGCCAACAACCATGTGGCTAGGAGAGTGTGTGTGGATTTGTGAACGGAGATCGTAAACTGCAGAGTCTTCTCGCGACGTTGCCCTGCGAATATTGTCCATCAAGTACAGCTAAGCGACGATATTTTGCCACGAGGCAAGCGATACCGAAGGTCAACTATGCAAAATCAAAAAAGTGACCTAAAGGTATGTAACCCCATTTGTTTCGAACTGTCTACTTAAGTACAATTCCATGCTAGCTGTAGCCTGTATGTAGTTCACCATCGCCTTAGAGGAATAATTCCCTCAGCTTCCCAATCGTTTCCTTATGGTTGACAACTGTATGCCCAATCGTCCTCGGATCAGAAAAAATCTCATAGTCATTCCCTCCCTGTAAAACTTGAATTCAGCAAGAGAACAACGCGTCAACAGGAAAGTCTGACCGGTGAGGTTTTATCGCCAAAGAAGTGTATTTCCTCAAAGCCTTCATGTTCGACGTGGCGTAACGCGTAGGTCTTGTCCCATCCATGAGGGAAGATATCAAAAGATATCTGGCCACCGATGGAGTATGTCAATCCGTAGTCGGGGAATTTCTCTTTCAAGACCTTGATGAAGGCCGGTCGGATACCGTGCACCTGTACAAGTGTGAAGATGGCATCGATGACGCTCAGTATTCAGTACTCACTTTGTCGTATTCATTGAACTCGAGACGCTCGGCAATCCTGACCCAAACGCACTCGTGAACGCAAGGACCTGGGGTAGCTCACAAGAACACTCACGTTGCATTACGGCCAATGGGACTGACGTTAATCATCCCGTTTCTGAACTCCACAAACGTCCCGCTACAAGCGAAGATGTTGCAGCGAGAAACACACGCAGAGCTAGTGCCACTGACCGTTTGATGGGTATATCTAAATCCGCAACATAATGGAGAATGAAGTTAACGAGAGGCTTGTACTTCTCTTCACCGAGGAATTTGATGAAAGACTGAGATTCAATCGGTTTGCCCATCTTGTACGCCGTGAGTCCATTCTCCGCGAAGCCATAGTCGAATAGATCGAGTGCTGATGAATTTCAGAATGTTGTAGAAGGTCGAAGCCAAGCAACGCGCACCTTTCTCTCCATTGATAGACAACTGTTCCGAGATCTTGACCAAGTCGGATCCTCCAACAAAGCCAATAACAACCTTCTTGCGAAGTTCCTTCAGCACTTCGATCACTTCTGGTTGTGCGGGCTACGGAGAGATGAGAAGCATCGGTTGATATCTACTATAGTGACCATCGGATACCTGACGAGCAAGAGTAAGGGGGCCATCGACATCAAATAAGACTAGCTTCTTGAGCGGCCTGTCTGCAAAATCAGAGGAAACCATTTCAAAGGTACGTGTAGTGGACGTGTCAGTGAGAGAGAGATGTAATTACAGCACCTAAGATTCAGTCCGTTCAGTTTGATTGATCGAGTTCGCGATTCGTCGATCTTATCGGTACCGCACCTATTTGGACCGTGTGAAGAAAATGACTTGAATCTTATCGTGCTCAAACCATCTCGGTGACTCGATTTCGACTCCTTCTTCCTGCTCTCATGTACCACGTATATGCCATACCTCCCCAAGTCCTCGATACCCTAACTCCTAGAAGTCTCGTATCCTCCGCACCGGTGCTAGAGGAAGAGGAACAAAAGGAGCAGTCTACAACTCTCGCGACGAACTCAACCGGACCTAGGACTTGTAATGTCTGTTTAGGGATCTCCTTTGGCGATGTGGGCCAACAAAGAGCACATTTTAGATCGGACTGGCACAGATATAATGTAAAAGCCAAGTTGAATGGCAGTCAGCCAGTAGCTGAACAGGACTTCATACAACTTCTCGATGGTGAGTACTCAGACTCTGCACCGTCAATCAGAACTCATAGCAACAATAGCCCTTGATGACTCTCTCTCGGGCTCGGAATCTTCTAGCGGGTCGAATGAATCCTCTGATGAAGATGCTATTGCAAGCTTAGTGAATAAACATCGACGGAAACGTCCCGAGTCGCCCATCGATCCCGACACTCCGAACATACCTCAAACACCCATCGCATGGTTTCATTCACCGCCAGATACCCAAATAGGAGTTTATCGTACGCTGTTTCCCCTCAATACACCGCAAGCATCGTATCTCGCGGCCCTGAATGACCTCCAGACGAAAATGCCGAATGGCCGGAAATGGGCTATGTTCATGGTAGCAGGCGGTCACTTCGCGGGTGCTGTTGTTCGTGTGAGTAGACCTGAAGGACAAACAGAAGAGGATGGGAAGAAGACGAAGAAATCTAAGGTTCGGGAACCTTACAACGAAGTTCTAGTCCACAAGACTTTTCATCGATACACAAGTACGTCGAACACCTACCGATCGGCGAGAGATCAGAAACTAACATTTTTTAGCACGTAGAAAGCAAGGAGGCTCACAGTCTCTAAATGATAATGCTAAAGGCAACGCTAAGAGTGCTGGAGCACAACTCCGTCGATACGGCGAACAGGCTCTGCGAGATGTATGTACTCATAAAAACGCATCTGGGGGTTGACTTCACTTCTAATCGACAACGTATAGGACATTCGAAACCTGATAGAAACCTGGTCAGAGGAACTCGACGACTGTGAATTAATTTTCATCCGAGCGAGCGCCGCAAACCGCAGAATATTCATGGACTACGATGGTTGCGTGATCATGAAAGTCGACCAGCGACTACGGACATTTCCCTTCCCCACTCGAAGACCGGTAAGTACGTCTGTCCAAAAAGAAAGATTTCATGATTGATTCAACACCTCCAAGACTCAATCCGAAATCACTCGATGTCTGAATGAACTCACCAACGCAAAGATATCACATCTTACTGAAGAGGCTCTTCGTGCACAGGACGAAGAGTTCCTCGCATCCCTGCCAAAACCTAAACCCATTCCTCGTTCAAATACCCCCCAACCAGAGAAGCTCAAACCGCCACCGCCTCCCAGACTCTCCAAGGAGGAAGAGCAGTTACGAGAACGGTGGAACCGTCTGATAGATATGGTCGTCAAAGGTCGACTCGAAGCGCTGAAATCCTTCTGGGCTCGCGAGGCGGGGAATCTAGGGGAAAACGAGACCGCAGACATCGACATTCGAATACCCGCGTGGGCAGACGTCGACGGTAATGAAAAGACCGCGACGCTGCTCCAGGCTGCCTCTCATGCCGGTCAGGACAGCGTCGTGACCTGGCTTTTGGAGGACATGCACGCTAATCCTACCATCGGCGCATCATCACTTACCCGTGCAGAAGAGGACCAATCGCCGAAAACCAAACCAGTGGCGTATGACCTGGCACGAAACAAACCTACACGGGACGCTTTCCGTTGGTGTGCAGCTGCACACCCGGACTGGTGGGATTGGTTCGGTGCGGCGCATCTACCGAGCGCGCTTCATAAAGAGATGGAAGACGAGCGGGACGAAAAGAAGAAAGTGAGGAGGAAGGGGCTGAAAGACCGCGTGAAAGAGAGAGAATTGAAGGAGAAAGAGACGGTCAAAGAGGAGGAGGATATTCAGAAGGAAGTACCCCCTGCACACTCGTCCGCGCCTACGACCGGACCGAGAAAGCTTGGTGGGGCAGGCGGAGGCGCGCAGGGTCTGGCAGGATTGACGCCAGAAATGAGAGCGAAGATTGAAAGGGAAAGACGGGCAAGAGCCGCTGAGGCACGGTTTGGAAAATGAAAGTTGCCAGAAAGGATACTTTTCTGTCGTGTACATAGGTAGGGCTACGCGATACCTTCCTCAACCATTGTATGTACACAGCCTCAAGTACCCAGCTTCGTCGGCAGAGTTCATCAATGCTAAATTTGGACGCGTGGGAGTAATAAGATAAGATCTGATTGCTGCGCCTTGTCGTGATGATCACGACGTGGCATCTTTAGAATCAAAAATTCCAGTGACCGCGCCTCGTACTTTAGAGGGTCGCGGCAGTGTACCTCAGACAAACTTCCCCTCCAACGACTCAGAGCCCCTCAGCTGAATGAAACCAGCTGCTGTCACACTCGAGTTTGGCGGAGATTCATCACCTACAAGAACTTCGTCAGACTTTGAAGAAATCAATTACCCGACATCTCATAACTCCTCTCATAACCATCATCATCACCTTCAAGAGTCAGAGTTACCTACATACTACATGGAGGAAACTGCGAGAAGGAGGACGAAGGCTTCTACCTCTAACAGTGCTGGGTCCACTGAATACGATGAAAAGAGCGGCTTCAGTACTGGACAGCAGGACAGGCAGCACGAGCTGTACGACGACGAGGGCAAGGACGTGTACAGCAAGATGAAGCTACCACCGGGGGTGATGATGAACAGGAATCGCATGGGCAGCGGTCGAGTCAGGCAGATCCACCAACCGCCCGTAACTTCCCTAGTAAGCTGCTAACTGTCTCTCCTTCATTACTTGCTGGCCCTGACAATGGTCGCAGCGAGAATTTATTTTTCAGAACATGGAACACATACCGCCTATAATCTACACACTCCTTTCCTGTTACACTCGTTTCCACGACATAGGCGGATCCAACGTTGTCGTCTGGGACGAAGCACACTTCGGCAAGTTTGGCTCGCATTACCTCAAACGCGAGTTTTACTTCGATGTCCATCCGCCTCTGGGCAAAATGCTCGTCGGTCTAGCTGGTCTACTGTCGGGCTATGATGGGTCGTTTGACTTCAAAAGCGGGGCGGAATACCCCGAAACCGTCCCATATGTCGCGATGCGAGTGATGCTTGCCTCGTTTGGTGTGGGGATGGTGCCATTAGCCTGGTATACATCGGTCGAACTAGGCATGAGCCTATGGGCCTGTCATCTGGCTACTCTCATGGTTCTTCTTGGTGAGTAAAAATACCTCAATCTCACTCGTCTTCCACATGGAATTAATCCTTTCAACAGACATCGGTTGGCTCGTCATCTCCCGCTTCATTCTCCTCGACTCTATGCTCCTCTTCTTCACCTTCCTCACCGTCTTCTGTCTCACAAAGTTTCACAATCAACAGCCGTATCCTTTCAGTTTCGATTGGTATATGTGGCTCGCTTTCACCGGTATATCTATTGGTCTCGTCACTTCGGTCAAGATGGTTGGCTTATTCGTCACTGCTCTCGTTGGCCTATACACCGTCGAGGATCTGTGGGATAAATTCGGTGACCTGCGGATGCCTGTTCGAGACCAAGTAAGGCATTGGACAGCGAGGATAGTCTGTCTAATCGTGTTGCCGATACTGGTGTTTATGGCCTCGTTCAAAATTCATTTCATGGTTTTGAACCATTCTGGACCTGGCGATGCGCAGATGAGCTCACTCTTCCAAGCGAACCTGGTTGGTAACGATTTCGGAAAGAACCCTCTCGGTGAGTACTGTGGGCCCTTCTCCCTTCTCCCTTTCTTGACCTGTGTTCCACAGAAATTGCCGTCGGGTCTAAGGTGACGCTGAAGAACATGGGATGGGGTGGTGGACTTCTCCACTCTCACGTCCAGACATTCCCCACCGGTTCTACTCAACAACAAGTTACATGTTACCACTACAAGGACGAAAACAACGACTGGGTCCTCTTGCCGACCTGGGACGAGCCCGAATACAACCACAACACCTCTCCTCTTCGTTTCCTTGTTCACGGGGACGTCGTTCGTCTCAGCCACGCGCCTACGACCAGAAACCTTCATTCCCATCCTATTCCCGCTCCTGTGTCGAAACAGTTCTGGGAGGTGTCTTGCTACGGAAACGCCACTATTGGTGATGTTCAGGATCACTGGGTTGTGGAAGTTGTCGATGACGTCGTCCGAGGGGACATAGTCAAAAAGGCGAAGAAAGGTCCTGCGGGCGAGGTTTCAAAGGAGGGAAGAATTCACTCTTTGACCACAAGACTTAGGTTCAGGCATAAGCAGCTGGGTTGCTATCTACGCGCAGCGAACGCCATCTTGCCTCAGTGGGGTTTCAAGCAGGTCGAGGTTACCTGTATCCCAGCAGACCAGACGAGTAAAGGAGATGTACACACCCATTGGAACGTTGAGAGTCATTCGAATGATCGACGTAAGTGCAATGACTACCCTGACTCTAATCCGCTTGTGCTTAGCTTCTTCCGTTACTGTCCTCTAGTTCCTCCTGGCGAAACTAAATACCGTCGTTCTCCGTTCCTGCGAGATTTCTGGCACCTGAATGTCGCGATGATGACTTCCAACAACGCGCTCATTCCAGACCCAGACAAAGAAGACATCCTAGCTTCGAAACCCTTCGACTGGCCTTTCATGCACCTCGGTCTCCGTATGTGCGGATGGGGCGACCAGCAGATGAAATTCTACCTACTCGGAAACCCCGTAGTCTGGTGGGGTAGCACGGTCAGCTTGATCGCATTCGTTGTTGTTGCTGGTGTCTACGTCCTAAGGAGACAAAGGAAATACACCGATTTTGGTGACAAGGCAGCTGGCGTCACTGGTGGGGAGCGCGGCGAACGTGAATGGAATCAATGGTGGTATGTTGGCAAAATTGCTGGTGTCGGCTGGGCGATGCATTATAGTGCGTGGTGTTCGTATCTTTCCGCTAACCGGTCTAATTTTTCACCCAATAGTACCGTTCTTGATCATGGGAAGAGTCACCTATGTTCACCATTACCTGCCCACGCTTTATTTCGCTGTGCTCATGTTCGCACACGTCCTGGATCATTTCTTCTTCCATCCTACATCTTACTTTGTACGGCGATTCGGTGTTCAAGGGAAAATGGTTGCATTTGGCATCGTTGCTGGCGCGATAATTGGTGTCTTCTGGTGGTTCAGGGGACTCGCATTCGGCGTAAAGGGACCCATCAATGACTATTGGGGCCTCGGCTGGAGAAAGGTTCGTCACAGTTCTACCAGAGACACTGTTCAACCGCTCACTTGCACCCTCCTCATTCACAGAGCTGGAATATCTACAATTAAGTCGTGGGAAAATGTACATTCGCAGTGGATTTCTAACTTTGGCCGTTCATGGACTCTTATCCCAGCTCATCGATTATCCTCGTTATGCCTTCATTTATCACGGCCTAAAACATACATACGCATTCTGTCTTAGCGGTATAGTTCTCTGTAGTCGTAAAATACGTTCATTACCTTCGGGCTTTATCTATTCGCTTTCTTTCGAGACTCCGCTGACTTTACTTGCGTGGATATGGAGGCAAAGTTTTGTGACAGTCACATCGCCCTTTCCACTTGAACCGCGACAACTCGCGACACCAGCGCTAGCTCTTCAATTAGACATCCGACGCGCTAAACACACTGCTGCCCAATCGGACAGGCGAATGTCAGCGTGGATCTCCTTTGCTGCATGATTGAATTCGATGCTACTGGATGTCTTGACAGAGGAATCCATCATCGAATTGGCCAGAACAGTCATGAATCCAGTGAAGTGTGATGCCTCTGATACCATCGGTTCAGAGAAATGCGATGCAGAGTTGGCATCAGTGGAAGCTTTCCAACTGGTGCGTTCGATGCCGTGTTCTTGCTTCTCACCTTTCCTTGCCTCTGGCGTTCTCCAAGTTTAGTTTGTCAACTCACTAACCTACCTTCCTGGCATAGCACCTCATGAAACATTACGGAGTCTTGAGAAATGTGAGTCTTTCACGCATGCGTGCTGTATGTTGACTCACTCTGCCTAGGGCTCAGCGCAATACCAGTGCCTTGGTCTGAACAGTTCTTATTGCCAACTCACCGATTTCTCTTCCCTGGATGAGCTACGAAATCACATCAATAAGTACCACATGAAGACCGTCAGACACCCGTGTCCATTTCGTTCTTGCAAATCTACCCAACCGTTGAGGTTGGATAAATTGTGGACACATTTTCAATCAGCCCACGCACCACTCCACGACATTCCTCTTGACCAGCTCGGACCCCATCTACGACCCTCATGGCGCCCCGTACACCGCCCACCCGAACATCCACCACCTCTTCCAGAGCCATCCCGTCGACTTCTTTCCGAATTCATTGCACCGGTCACCGTCCCCAAAATGAAGCACCCGCGAGACAAGACCCCGGTCCGACACCCCACCCCATCTCTATCTTTATCTCAAATCCCATTGACCCCGATTCGACAACTTACACGGTCGCTCACGCGTCTCCCTTCAATTGAGAGCGTCCAGAGCACGCGATCGACGTTGGAAGACCTGCAGCTGGACGATCTCGTTTACCCAAAAAGTGGCGTAGCATTCCCGAACCCAGATGACGAGCTAATTGTCTGGCGTCGCCCAACGGTGCTGAATCGCGATGTCACGAGGTCTCTGCCTATGGAATTGGAGAAGCGAACGAAGTTGTTCGAACCACCGATATCTATTCACTATGAAGTGTTTAAGAAGAAGGTGGAGAAGCTGATAGAAGATGGTATATTGGGCCCAATAGACCACTAACGACGCTATTCCGGACCGCGTTGGTACTGTTTTGCCGCTTTTCCCGACCGATATCCCCGCTCTACGACGCGGTTGGACTCCATCTACACACAATGCTGGTTGAAGCACTCGTTCACGGGCCACATATCAGACACCCTCCTTGCGATACTACTATCCTGTTCCTCAGCACTCTGCTAGGCTTGTACACATCCACAAGCACAAATCAAGTCCCCGCCAGAGCAGCTGACAGCTGAGGCGTCGTGGATCATTAACACAGAGTTGCGACGGTCTTCCAGGATCTTCTTGGATCTGTAGACGTTTGAACGGTTTCGTACATCATAATTTCGAATAATAGCTTGAGGCGAGGCGAGCTGTATACGAAGGAGATTTACTGTACTCGTAAATCGTCGTCTACTTATCATCTCTGCCCCACCATTTGTTGATAAATTCTTCCACAGTTGTCGGTCTGAAATTCGGAATCGATCCATTGAGCGACTTTCCCTGCTGAGTTTCTCCAACAATGACGCTCAGCTGCGAAAGATAATAATAATCCCTCCAATCCTTCGGAGGCTGGTTCATCACCTTGAGAATATCCTCTCTCGTGCTACGCGTCACGTCGAATTTTTTTCCTACGGCGCGGAAAGTATGAGCATGAATGGCGCAGCAAAACTGAACGGACCATACCAGTGATTTTCTCCGCGACACTGACAATCTCGTTGTAACTAATCTCGTCCCCAGCCATATCTAGTTGCTCGGGCCAGACATCCAACTGCGTGGCCTCAGCCACAAATGCCCCCACGTCCTCGGCAACCGTGTAGACTTGTTTCGCCGTCCCATCTCCTGGAATATCTGCCGTCCTAGTCGATATATCAACTCGAATCGCCATCTTGCGCAGATGCTCCAGTCGAGGTTATTGGTGAACAACCCGGTGACAAACTTCGTCCACTCGAAATTTGGATGGGTTAACTTTACGGAGCGAAGCACGTCCAAGATGGGGAGCTTGCATTCGTAATAGTTATACGTCTTCAGTGCCTCGGAATCGACACTGAATTCACTAGGCGCGAAACGCCTGAAGGACGACACATCGATTGCGGCACATAGAACCTTCTCTTGCAAGGCGGAAAACTGGGTCAAATCGAGATTGGCAAGGGTGCAGATGATCGTGTCGATACGATGTAGTCGAAAGAGCGACGTGAGACCCTCCTTGTCGTCGTAGTCGACCTCAAGTCTCTGCGCGATGGCACCTTGGAATGAGATATCGTCGCCTTTGGTCCGAGAAAGGACGATGACATGCAGGTGCGGGCAGCGAGAGGCTTTGAGGGCCAGCAGTCCCTCCACAATGTAACGCCCGATGCCGCCACTCCCTCCTGCAACTGCGATGCTGTTGGATTTTGCCATTTTGTGAATAAGAACAAGACTGATCTCAGCTATGCTGCATTTTATCTTCTTTGACCACCCAGCTATATAACGAGCTTTTCGGGGATTAGTGCCACACTAGTAAGTACTTGAATGGCGAACGACTCGGTCCCTTTCCCGACGATACCGGTTTTTGCTATGATTTATTATCAGTTTTGTATTCAGCGGGGCTCTTCAGGCACATCTCTATACATAAACAGGTCCACCGTTTCTTCCCTTAATACAAGGGATCTAGGGTGCTCCCTCGCTGCCTCTCCCACGGGCCACGACTCCCTTCTCGATTGGTGTTACGCGTCCCTCAGCTGATCCTCCAATTTTCGTCTCGCTGGCGCCGACCTCTACCTTTTTGGTCCGCAGAGGTTTGAAAGGCTCCGCACTGTGTGATTTCGAACAACATTTGGAATACAGCGAGTCAATTACAGGAAAGTCCTGCTGTACCTCGTAGTCTATTTATCACTTGCGCCCCACCATTTCCTGATGAATTCTTCCACGGTTGTCGGTTTGAAATGCGGAACCAATCCATTTAACGTCTTTCCTTGCCCCACTTCTCCAAGAATGACGCTCAATTGCGCAAGATAATAGTAATCTTTCCATTCTTTCGGAGGCTGGTTCATCACCTCGAGAATATCTTCTTTAGTGTTGTGCTTCACGTCGAATCTTTTACCTGTAGCATGGAAAGTAAGCATCGGCGACACATCAAAACTTATGGACCATACCAGTGACTTTCTCTGCAATACTGATAACCTCGTTCAAACTGATCTCATCTCCAGCCATGTCTAGTTGCTCGGGCCAAATATCCAACTGGGTAGCCTCAGCCACAAATGTCCCCACATCCTCAGCAACTGTGTAGAATTGTTTTTCCGTCCCATCTCCTGGGATATCCGCCGTTCTGGTTGATATATCGACTCGAATCGCCATCTTGCGCAGATGCTCCAGCGCCTTCTCCCCTGCTGGTTTGGAGTTCCCAAAGGCGAGGTAGTTGGTGAACACCCCAGGGATAAATTTTGTCCACTCGAAATCTGGATGGGTGAACTTTACGGAGCGAAGCACGTCCAAGATGGGGAGCTTGCATGCGTAATAGTTATACGTCCTCAAGGCTTCTGAATCGACGCCAAATTCACTGGGTGCAAAACGCCTGAAGGATGACACATCGAGTGCGGCACGTAGAACCTTTTCTTGCAAGGCGGAGAACTGGGTCAAGTCGTGGTTGACAAGTGTGCAGATGATCGTGTCGATGCGATGTAGTCGAAAAAGTGACGTGAGACCCTCCTTGTTGTCGTAGTCGACCTGAATCATCTGCGCAGAGGAACCGTGGAATGAGATGTCGTCGCCTTTGGTTCGAGAAAGGACAATGATATGCAGGTGCGGGCAGCGAGAAGCTTTGAGGGCAAGGAGTCCCTCCACGACGTAGCGCCCGATGCCGCCACTTCCTCCTGCGACTGCGATGTTGGTGGATTTTGGCATGCTGCGAATGGGAACAAAACTGACCTCAGATATGGTGTTTTTATCACCTTGAGATGATCAAACTATATGGCGAGCTTTTCGGGAATCAGTGCCATGTCTACTCGAAACGCGAGTGATTCGATCCCTTTTCCCGACAACACCGGTTTTCGCTATGGATTAATGAGTATCGCATTTGGCGCTCTGAAGGCACATGTCCATACACGAATTCGTCTACCCTTTCTTCCCTTTCGTCCTTTTCTTGGGATTATTCGGGATTTGAGGTGCTATCTCAAGGGATCCCCCCACTGCCTCTCCCACCACTCCCTCTCCCTTCTCGATCTTGTCTTTCGCTTCCAAGAAGAACATCATATCCCTCAGCTGGTCTTCCAGATCTGCCACTTTCTCCTGAAGATTCTCCTTCTCCTTGTCGCCAGCCTCGACATTCTCTTTCAACTTGCCCAGATTTTGCATTAAACCGTCGCTTACAGCCCGTTCCTCCTTCAGCTCTTTTTGTAGTTGCTTTGCTAATTCTGTCATCTTGGCAGATTTGTTCCTTTCCTTCGCCAACTCTATATCTCTCGAGTCCTGTATGTCCTTTCGCCCTTCCTCCAACTCTTGTCTGGCGATTTTTTCTTTTTCGAGGTCTTGGCTAAGACGCTCCATTAGCATCCTAAGTTCCCCGATTTGACACTGCAATTCTGTTTGCTGTTCTTCGTAGTACGACCTCTGAGAGTCCAACTGAGATGTCAAGAGATACGAATATTCGATCCCTATGGCCTCGATCTTCTCTGCAGTCAACGCATCCGCGTCGCTTGGTCCCAATCCCCCCTCCCTACCTGGCCCTACACCCATACTCGTAGAGGAAGCCGCAGAAGGAAGCTCAACGAGCTTTCCATCGGCCCTATTCTGGATAAGTCGATGGACGTATCCGTCTCCTGCGTAGTCCCAAACGCGCTGGGTCTCTAGCTCGAGCGCATAGAGGTGGGTTGTGAGCTGATAGTGCGAATGAGCGTGCGCACGGCCATACCGACCACAACCGATGTTCCCGCATATCAGACATATCCAAAGGTTTGTGGTGGACGAACAGGTAGAACAGGAGGAGAGTTGAGTGGTGGAAGGTGAAGAGAATGGGATGGGGGTTGGACGGGTCGATGATGAAGGGTGAGAAGACATAAGAGTTTGGGAGTAGCGGCAAACGGGACATCTAGAATACAGGAATGGTTCAACGACGCATTGGCACGACTGCTAGAAAATACATACCGACTGTCACCCCATTTACTAAGGCACATGCAATGAAATGTGTGTGAGCATGGTACGGTTATGAGACCAGTCACAGCTGAGTCCATTCGTTCGAGACAGACTGGGCAAGTCGGAAGTTCATAAATATGAGGGGAACTGAGAAAGCCCATGCTTTGAGCGACCGATTCGTCCGTGTCTATGCTCACAGACAGGACATTTACTACGTGACACATTTCTGGCTATTGGAAACGCGTTAGAAAGCAGAATGCCTATCGACAATGTACAGACGAACCTCCATGGAGTTGAATGGCTTGCTGTTGTAGGCTTCTGAGAACTCAACGGCATCTTCTGGCTTTGGGAACGATATCAAGGCTATGGAACGATTGGGGGCCGAGTCTCTATTTGACAATCAGCTTTGAACTGCACTTCCTCGACTCGTGGATGAGAGAAATTACCTGATTATTCGGATATGTGAAATGCTATCAGCGGCTGGGGCGACAAAGGTCAGAAAATCAGAAGGTGTCATCCAAGATGGGACGGCTAGTACTCCAAGAATAACTCCATCTTTCTCCCTGGTGGACACTGACGACGAAGATGTAGGCAAGCGCTGTTGGGTATCCCCCGCGTCATTTTTACTCTTCGAAGTCTCGCGATAGAGATGTACTACGCCTTCATCTAGGTTCAACGATCCCGAAGCTGTTTCTTGTGGAATGAATTTTGCGACAGTGGGCCCTGTGAAATGGAACGGTCAGCACTGGATCGACTGTGAGTGGAGCCAACTCACCTCGAAGATTGTCCTTCTCTTTCCCAACTGCACTGGATGTCGACGGCGATGACTCCGTAGCGCTCATATTATTGTCCAACCAGTCGATACGAATGGGACCGTATCTGTAATCTTTATTTTGAGGATTAAAAGTCGCGTTCCGTCGAGTAACAGATTGAGGGGACTGCGAGGGTAGCTTCTCAAATATCGAGCGAGGAAGAAATGACGGACGAGAGTCGTGTATTGGGTTCAGGACTATGCGGACGTGATAACCGCGCATGGGTGTCGGGTCAAAGAGTCATAATGAGTGGCAGTGCTGGAAATTTCAGCCTTTCCGGTACAGCGGTCCGCTAACCATTTCTTCAACCCGAACGACGATGACCTGGCCATGACTTCGTCAATCACTCATTCACCACTCTTTCATCTCACAAAGCCCTTGACAAGAGGCTCCCTGGAACGGATTAGGACTGCTCTTGCTACATCTAAAACTAGATTCACCACACCAAAGGCATCGGGAAATGCTGCAGTCTTAATTCCCCTCTGCAACGTTCAAAACACGCCTGGCATACTTTTCGAGGTTAGAGGGAAGTCTCTCAGGGCACATTCAGGGGAAGTGAGGTGAGGAGCAAGGAATACCTCGGAACAAGAGCAATGAGATTGACCACCACCGCAGCTTCCCCGGGGGAAGAGTGGACCCTGTACGTTAACGCGTGCCCTTTTGCTATCGCGACGATGAACCCATTTGCAGACCGATACAGGCCATGTTCACACCGCCCTCCGAGAGACCTATGAGGAACTCGGCATACCGAACAGTCGAATTGAAATTCTGGGGAACATTGGACCACCGGAAATAAATCTACGTGGTGACATGGTTGTCTGGCCGGTTGTGGGTTTCATACACCAAGAAGCCTCGTATTCCACAGACATGTCCCCTGAAGATCCCCTTCCCTCCTGCGACCTCACTTCCATACGCGCAGTTGCAAGCCGAACAGAAGTTGATTCGGTCTTTCACCTCCCTTTCTCAGCCTTGACTTCAGCCGTTCGTCTGAGATCATCCATGTTCAGAGGGAATAGGCCGTATTGGACAGTCGGTGTGGCCGACATTGTAGAGAATCGCATGTTAGACGATAGATACACGGGTGGCTGTCCACCTTCGGACGACGACAGTGAGATCGGACCAGGCCGATATGGGGAGTTAGAGATATGGGGGTTGTCAGGTTGGTTCTTGAATTTGTTGCTGAGGAACATAGAGATGTGTCAGTGAGGTCAATTAGTATAAAATATAACTCACTCCGTGTAATCATTCATCCTTCTGCTCAACGGTCCTTGGTTTCCTCATCCTCAGCCCGTCCTTAACCGTATCCTCATCTTCATGAACGACTGCGGAGCCATCATCGTCTTCGACCTTTTTGAGGCGAACATAACGTTTCTTCGGTTTGGAAGAGGTATTCTGTCGTTGTTGCCAGAATACGTATAGCACAACCTCCGCCAGTGCAACCACGATTGCTGCTAAGAATGCGAAAAGCACGCGCTACAAATTGTCAGTACCTCGCTCAAACGCACACTGAAGCCAGCGACCCACCCATTCGTGTTTCCATCCTGTGTGTTTCGATCCCCACCACGCAGCAGCACCAGTTCCGACCACGCTGAAAACTCCATTGACGATGATACCTATGGCCTTACGTTCCCTGTGCCTCTCTCTTGCTATCTCATCTGCCTCTTTCGGAGGTTCATATGGCGGTAGTTTACTCCCTGGCGATGTTTTGGAGCCCGCAAGCAGGGCAATCATGGAGTAATCATTTGGATTTAGATCTGTGGAACGCAGAGCTTGGTTTCCCGCGGATGATCTGGCCCATTGAGATATGGAGTGAACTAGAGCGTATGGAATAGAGGGCCGGCTTGGAGAGGAAACATATGGCGCGAGCTGAGCTCGCTGAGAGGGTGGGAGTAGTGAGACGAGAGGCCGAAGAACTTCCACGAGGTGTGTTTCGAGGGAAATGCTGAGCTGAGATGATGATGGTTCTGACATGGACTCGACAGGCAGTGACAAGCAGCGCAAAAACAAACGTCGAACAAGCAGTTGACAGTCACTGTGATAGAGGTAACTTGACAATGACAGTATTGATGGAAGACTTTCTACAAATAGCGCCCACGATGCCTCACAGCCGTCCAATCTCTCCTCAGTTCCCTGCCCGTTCTGTCCCTCCACATGCCCTCTTACGATTCATCCCTCGTTTCCCAGCTCAAGACTGCATGTGTTAGCTTCGACATCAACGTGGTCAACAGCCGTTCAACCCTGATCAAAACTCTCGATAGTATCGCTGCAGAACTACGGAACGAGAAAATCCGGTGCGTTTGCCCTCTACTACAACGTGATATTGAAACACCAGTTTGATTTTGGATCTGCAGAGTACGGTTTGGCTCAGAAGATCTATCAATTTGGGACGATATCAAGAGACTTTGGAAGAGTCTTGTGCGCGCACAGTTGACGTTCTGGGATGGAGACGACGACGAATCCGAAGTGGGTCACAATGGGACGACGCATGAGAAGGAGGCCAGCCTTTGCCAATTAGCCACCAGCCTTGCAAGATTTACGAGAAATCTCGTTGCAGGGGTGCCCACCAATCAAAACAGAGCGTAGTACGTCCAAGCGACTCCAAGCGAGCAATTCATCCTCTCGGGGATACTCACCCTGGTTGTAACAGTGAAAATGAGCCGGAAATACGAAGACTACTCCATTACTATACCTCTTGGACTTCGATGCAGGAAGATGAAGGTAAGCCCTCCTCCTTTCCCGAGAAAACGAAATTGACTCACTTTCCAACAGCCAGCTTCACTGCTCGATTATTGACGCAAGCTCTATCGAATTTAGTCACTGGGAACGACCAGTTAATCTCCAATCTATGGGAAACTTATCTTAATCTACCGGAGGACCAGATGGTCATAATGTACGGGCTCTTCTATTTTCCCGAAACAAGCTTCTGAACGAAAGCCGAACTAGACGTTTACTTTCATCTCCAGATAATCGAATACTACTGGCAGTTCTTACTCTCATCGAAAACTGCATACACGAAAGTAGAACAAGGACGTCAGTCATCATCTCCTGTTGTTCCAGTCATCCGGAACTGATAGATATCACAGGAAGATGTTGGCGAGAACACCCATTGGTGCCCGAATATGTGTTTGTTTGCTCGATGGTATGGTGAAGCTGTATGATGCAGACGAAACCAGCGAAGGCGGACTGGCATTTGATGTCGGGTACGTTCCTTATCTCCAGATCCTCACCTCCCCTCGAATCATCTGCGTGTAAAGGTATCACATATTCACTCGGATATTGGAAGTCGGTCTGGCTTCAGAACTGTATCAAAAGCTCTCAATGTCAGTTATTCATTTCCTTCAAGTCAGTTTAGCAACTCACCCTTCATACCAAAACAGGCATGGCGAAGTTGTTACGCCACATCAAACCACACTTATGAAGATCATTGATTCATATCTCCAATCATCCCCTACTTCTTCGCCGCAGAGTAGTCCGAAGACTTTCAAGACGCAAACAAAGATCGTCCCGATGCTAGCCACATGTTTCATGTCGCTTTCATCATACACCCAAACCGCCTTCCGGAAAGCCCTGCGTCCTACCCCCTCCGAGCTTGCATCTCCGACGACACCTCTAGATCCCGCATCAAACACGGGTGTAGATCTACCTTTCTCTCCACCCGCCGAACTCGACGTGATGCTACCGAAAGCCTGTGAAATGCTAGTCTTGGTAACGCAATGTATTGTTAGTATCATTCTGGCTTCACAGCGCCAGCAGTCAGGGACCAGGGAAACGCCCTCCGGAGTGAACGACTCCGTGCAGGTCTTTTATCAAGAACGGTCGGGGCCGGATATGGGCTTCGCGGAACATATCGTCGGTGAATCTTCGTCCTTTATCGTGACGGTGTTATTCGGTCGGTAACTTTTTTGGTCCTTTACAGAGACTCTCCGTCTGCTCGACAAGTTCTTACCACGCATCAACTTCGGACGGCCTGTAGAGTCGCCTTTGGCATCATCTACAGCATCGGACACACAGCACGTCGCGAACCCTACAGCACCTGGCAGTACTGGCTTCTCTTATCTCAAGAGGGATCTAGTACGCCTGCTGGGCATTTTGTCCCATGGGAATAAGGCGGTGCAGGACCGTGTACGCCGCTGCGGTGGTATTGAAGTAGTAATGAACCTGTGTGTGGTCGATGAGCGGAATCCATGTAAGTTACTCTCCAGTACTCCCCAATTTAATCCTCAACTAGATCGACAGATCTGAGAGAACATGCAATATTCACACTGCATAATCTCTTGAAGAACAATGCAGCAAATCAGGCGGTCGTTGAAGAAATTAAACCGATGGGCCAGTGGGACGAGAACGGAGTTTTAAAAGATACGCCTAATTCAGTCAGAAGATGAACGCCCAGGACGATGTATAGGAGGACATTGTTGTATCCTAAATATGTAACAGCGTGTAATATGTACAATGTGCGAGTCCCCTGTCAGTGGGATCATTCATCATCGTCATCATCGTACAGCGGCTGCTGTCGTTTCCGTGAGCTCGCTCCTGGTTTCCGAACCTTCTGATCTTCCTCCTCCTCACTTTCAACGTCCATACCTGCGTCGTCTCCGTCTCCATCATCGTCTTCGCCTGACTCCTCATGTCGGCCCTTCGTTGCGCGTTGTATCTTCGCGTCGAGCTTGTCCAAGGGGTCCTCCTCCTCGTCCCTCCGTTTCCGACGGCCAAAATCACCATCTTCATCAGAGTCGTCGGCAACCAAAAAGTCATCCTCCTGGTAACCACCCGCTTCTTCTTCGTCTCTCTGAGTCTTCTTCCTTTTTGAGTGACCTGCCGCTCTTCCTCCATCATCATCATCGGGGGCATGTTCCTCATCATCCTCATCACTCCAATCATCTAGATTTCGTCTTTGTGATCGCCTCTTCCTAGGAGTTCCACCAAATGATGTCCTTTGTTTTGATTTCTTCGCACTCTGTTTCACCAGTTCCATCTTTTCTCGTTCCGGATCGACCTGTGGGTCCGGTGCCATACGTAGCCGTGCCACCTTATTGTGTTTCTGTCCCACGGCACGTACCAACATCCGATGTGTCTCCGACTGCATACCTGTCGGGCGAAGTGACATATGCCCAGTGATGACTGCTTCAGCCTGCAGAACCTGGGAACGTTTATGCTGCGCGACGAGATACGTCAAGCCCTGTGATTTCGGGAGCGCGCTTGGAGTTTGTGATTGACTTTGCTGCTGCGAAGAGGGAGGGACGCCCAAGTTGCGCGGGACAGCTCCAGCCGTATCCACGCTTTTTGTGATGTCAAAGAGTTCTTTGCCCAACCTCAGGCTGAGCGTGCCGTCTGACCAGCGTATTATTCGGCTGTTCGACTGTCTAATCTGTAAAGAAAAGTCGCGTCTGACGCGCAGCAGATAGCAATCAAATGTGTCAACTCACGTCGTTGCCTGCCTTATCTTTAACCCATCGCCAACGAACGGTGTTTTCCACCTTGAGTTTGATGGACATACTCTTTTCACGTACAGACTCGGCTTGTGATCCATATTCATCCTCTTGCTCGGGACCAATGTATGTCTCCGGGTGGAATGGTTTCGAGTCCACTTTCACAAAGTTGGGCATGCGTATGACCCAATTCTATGAATGAATTGGTTGAGGTGATCTCCCGGGGCTCAAGGTACACCGACTCACTTCACCGTTTGTACTGGTTGGCATGGGAAGATTCGGGAAGGACACTTCTGCTTCCCTCACTTCAATGGCAAGTTCTTGTGGATTCTCGTCCTCTTCATATTCAAGAGCTCTGCGTTGCTCTGCCTCAGGATCTGCTTCCTCTGATACTGCGTCCGAGTTATCCCTGTAGAACAGCCCAATGCTCGTGAATATCAACGCGTGAGGAACTAAGCTGACGACTCACTCGTCGTGTGCATCGTTCCGCGCAGCCTCTTCACCGTCCTCGTCCGCGTTGCCAAAGAGATCCTGCATTTCTTCATCTTGGGGTTGAGCTGAGACATCCCTGTCGGAGTTATCATCCATGAGGTCTTCATTGGGGGTGGTAGCTTCATAGCCTGCATGACTTTGAGCGGAATAAGAAGATTCTTGGGGAATTAAAGCATTTGCTAGGGACGACATAGGTGACGGAGGCTATGCCCGACGTCAGAGGAGGAGAGAAAAAACGTCAGCGCAGTGAACGCGACAGCTGTTTGCAAGCCCGTAGTAGATTCTGGACGATTTACGTTGGCAATGGGTGGGGAAAGACAGATTCGGCAATGCCAATTCGAATGGAATGAGATTGCACAGCCGACACGTGATGGTATCGCACCGCTTCACGGGCGGCAGTTCCTTTGCTTCAGCTCACGATGACCTCTGCCTTACCGTGGCTGAGGTACCTTGTGGACAAATTTTTAATATTCCCCGATATTTTCCTCATTCCCGTCTCGTTTGGGAGTCCTTGTTTTACCAGAGCTCGCTATCTTTTTACTTCCGACATGTTTGTTGATGGAGTTGATTCCAAAACTGGACCCGAATGCGCGCCTCCGACCTTGGGTCTGTGAACTACAGTGACCATGCAGGCTGTGTCTCACGGGCGCGCATTTCCATCCAGATTTCCCCCGGGCCTACCTCTTACGTCCTCTCGGTCTGGCTGCTCTGCCTTTCGCCGCCTGCTGCCAATCTGGTCTGTGTGCTGTACCCCCTCCGGAGATTGTTCACTCGGACGCCCTTCGATGTCGGTAACTCTAACCGCGCGGTGATCTGTCTTTCTTGATTGCTGATGGT
The DNA here is from genome assembly GCA_024721195.1 of Marasmius sp. AFHP31. Classification (NCBI taxonomy): domain Eukaryota; kingdom Fungi; phylum Basidiomycota; class Agaricomycetes; order Agaricales; family Marasmiaceae; genus Marasmius; species Marasmius sp. AFHP31. Next base: position 51,419 of record JANHQD010001031.1, read on the forward strand.
GAGAATTCTTTCATTTCTTGGAAATCTATCATAGGAAGAAACGACTTCGGCATCAAATTATTTGCGGGCGGTCCTTGCTAAGATTCGCTCTCTATTCGAGCTTAACTTGGCAAGGTCGACTTTTCCGAGTGACGATTGAACGTGATGGCTCTTTCAGGCCTGATCACATAAAACCAGCGTTTATATACGGGGCTCACAGCATCCCTTGATACCCACGCCCTCATCTCCGAATGCACGCGACTGCCATCGAACAGGACGGCTGTGAAACGCTATATAACTTGCCTCTCGATTGTCTTCTTTCTAAATCGAAATTCCTCAGGTGTGCGGCGGTACCAATGCAGTGAGTTCACCATCTCTTATATTCCGGTGTCCAACTTCACTTATGCTGTTTATCAGGTCAGGAAACGCCCCTGTGAAACGATCCCCTTCTACGACTCCCCCTCCTCCCCCTGCCGCACGTTCACACCTTTCAGCGGAGGACCTGTATACCGATAACACACCACGTGCAATGCATTCAGCAGTAGCTGTCCAACATATGGTCCCCTATAATCATTATGTGTGTGTTCCAGGTACTACCAACTTTTTTCCAACGCTGACATCATTTCTTAGCCGCCACGAGAAGCCACCTTCGATGGAAGTTCACGCAACGCCTCGTATTCTAACCTGAATTTTGAAGCCTTTTCTTCCCCCTACAATGCTACACAATATAACTCCTCTGGCTGGTCCACGCCTGCTGCAGAATTCGGACCGCCCGCTGCTGCCCCTCATATCTCCGTCCCGCACTCCATTGGCCAGGACGTCCCATACACTTCAGCCCCTTCATACCCTAGCCCAGGGTGGGCTCAAGTTCCCCAGCACACAGAGGCCGGGGCTAGCACCTCCGATTTAGCCACTGCTAACTATGCGCCGTACGTCCCCGACCACTCCACAATGTACAGCGAGCAATTCAGTCCCGCAAACTATGGTCACACATATCCCATTCCACCTCACCGTCAAATCTCTCCCGTTGCCCCTGCCGACTTTGTGCCCTCACCATACACGGCGGGCTCAGTTCATCACACACCTCCCCTCACCCCCGGTGAGGTCGAAAGGTACACACCGTCGCCTCATGAGGGCGGCGAATCGTCGTCTGCCTCGCAGCAGCCTCAGGTACGAATTAACACACAACTCTTTTTTCCCTTGTGGACGTCGTTAACCGCTCCCGTAGGCGTCCAATAAATATTATACCCACAAGGAACAGCTTCACTTCTTCAAAGAAGCAATGAAGCTGCCCTTCAGCACGGTGCCGCTCAGTCCATTTGTCCCTCAGATGATGTACAAGCCCCACACCAACTCGGACAGGCGGCGGTATGTAGAGGAAGTGGAGCTCGATCCTCCAATATATTTCTGGGTAAACAACCCCACCGAGTGCGGAATTTCCCTTGCGGATGCTCTTCACTCCCGAGTAAGAAGACTCGTGGGACGTGAAGAGACGGTGTTTGAAGGTCGGGGCCCCAGCGTCTCTATCCGGCTCGAGGTAAGTGAGAATTTTTTCCCTCGCCACTTTGGCGTCGGAATTTTTTTTCGCACCGAGTCTAACTTTGCCATGATAATATCAGTGGCCTGGGTACCGACAATGGAGTCGACAGATACCTACAAAAGACTTCCGCACTCCTCCGGGACCTATCACAAAAGCCAAACTGGCCAAAAACGTCGCCAAGTGCGTTCAACGATTTATTTTGGTGAGCGTCCCTTTCTCCATTCTACACCGGTCACTAATCAGAACTCCGGGAACAGGAGCGACAGAGTCAGCGACTAGAGGACGAATCGGACGGCAGATGGAGAGTCGGCACTAGCCCCGGCACGATCAGACTCGAGGATCTCGTTCTCGTTAGCATGCACCATGTTTCCATGGGTTCCTGGCAGCCTCAACTTCGGATATGCCGCCCGTCCCAAGCTCATCACATTGGCACCTCCCACTACTCGTAAACAACACGATCCAATGGTCGCGGCTCGCCCGTACTGACCGACAATCGCGAAAACTTCGATACCCGCTCTACAATCTCATTAATAACGATAACCCTCAGGCTCTAATCTTCCCACTAGAGGTGTCCCAACCGATTCACTCGCTGTTTTTTCACTGCACGCGCCACATCATAGGCTAGCCTTTCATCGTGTTCGATACGGAGCCAAATATCTCGATTGTTTTCCTCTCTGGTAGATTCACTTAATCTTGCTTTTCTCACATTGCTCTCGTCTCCCTATTGTATCGTTTAGCACGCAGCAGGTTCCCAAAATGTATTTTGTATCATAAGTTGTGGAATATATACAGTCATTACCGTGTCATCCACTAACCTAACTAACTCCTCCGAGATCCACAGGGCGTTCAATGTTACTATCCTAGACCATGGACACGGAGTGAAATCATTGCCTAATTTCAGCCCCGATGGGCGCTCCAGCGCTCACGAAATCGAGGTGCGATCGTTCCTCAGAACGAAGCCGCTTCTTGAATCGAGATTGAATGACCTGTGGAATAAACAAACCCGTGGCCCGCTGTTTGCGATTCTGCGGTGCGGCTAACTGAGGCAAGTCAATTTTGAAGTGCAGTCGGGTCGTCAAGAGTACGTTGTTCCGTCGAACTATCGACATATTACCGCATAGCATTCCGTGGCTAAAACATAAGAGTTAGATCCAACCTACGGGACGGAGATTACAAACGTCAGAGCACTCAAGCTCACCGCATGGTGCGACCGTAGATCCTGAACTTCTCAGTTGATCTTGTAGACACGGGGAACAAAAATACCGATATCCACAGGCTGCACTTAGGTCGGGCGTCCATCGCGCCCGATGTCGAGCCAGAACATTCTTCGGATGAAGTTCTCAGGCAATGTGGAGACACAGAGAGGGAAAGAACAGAATACGGGAACGCGAGAACATCCTGTGTCACTGGCGTTGTTGAGCGCAACTGAAGACTGAATTGCTTAGCGCCCGCCGAGGGAGAACTTCGCACTCAGGGGAAACGCCGCCCACGCTGAAATTTCCCAACGTTCCGCCACATTGAGTCAAATAAAGACTGAAACACGAGAACAGGGGGCTCGGCGACATAGGCGTATCCGAGCAACCATCATGAGGACTCCCCTGGGTCACTGGATTGATCACCCTCTTGCATCACCAGAATCATTATGAGCGCCGCCGTCCATGTGGGACAACTTGGGAGCCCCAGGTCAACTAAAAGACAAAATGACGCCCACCACCAAGTTGTGTCTTCATCCTCTTACCCGCTCTGTCACTGGCGGCCGACTGAGGTTGAACTCAATGTATCGCTCCAAACATTGCGGGATGAGGACGGGGTATTGTCAGCTGTCTCCTCACTGTTCGTACACATCTCTCATCATGTACGATGTGCATTTGTTATCTTAGGGCAGAACGGTGTACATGATCTGAAGGCATCCTAACATGTGTTGTGCTGAACCGCTTGCGAATGACCGCCTACAGACGCCCACAACTCCGATGAAACCAGATCGAACACCGGGTCCAAAGAAGCCACTCTCGGGAGACCTCTGAAATTGTTTATCGTGTTCCACTGAAAGTTGAGCAACTCTTCTGGTGCATCTTAGATAGTAGAGATGAGTGTGTAAAGGCCGTGCAATACCGCTAGATAGTCTCCACCCAGACTGCATACGACCTTTGTGTCAGTATGATGACGGTCTGTACGTAACCATTAGGTAAGTTACTCACTTGAAAGCCTTCCAGTATGTTCAGAGATATCAGCAACCAGACGATGGCAACTTGAATGCCGTGAGTGCTGCTGATATCTCTAGGGTGGAGAGTACGCAGGGTACACCAAGCTTGGTGAGGGTTGTCGGCTATTCGGCGAGAATCTTTACCAATTCTATCGGAAGGCCACCGGCCACTAGGGCGTCGCCCTCGGATCAGGCGCTGGCGCTCAGCGCTCATTAGCTACTCAATAACTTCCGTAAGTGTAATCATGATCAGATAGCTCGTTATACTCCAGAACTAGCCACTGGGTCCTTCACCATCCGAGTTAGTAGAACCGCGGACGCTGGCATCAGTCTCAAGTTATTACTGGTGACAATGATCATCATGACTCGATCAAGTACATACGGGCGACAAACTGTCTCCTTAACGCTGAATCCATGGCAGGAGCCTGATCAATGGTCTATCTTCGAAGGGGACCAGGTAATGAACCGAGATAAGGAGCATCGGGCTCTACGGGGAGATTGGAACCTCCGCTTCCGCCCCTCGTACCCAAGGGCCGAATCTCATATCTCGATGCAACAAAGTGTCAGGAAGTCCATTTATCCTCCTCATGCCAACTGTCGTGCAGAACGACGTCCAGATTCAGCCAGGTGACCGATATTTGGCACCCACAATCACCCACTGAAATTGTAGAAGGTTGTTAACCACCTGTAGCAGAAAAATGACAATCGGGCACTCGGAACTGTGCGAGAGAGACAACGCGATTCAGTGGCGCCAGGAGAGCCTATGAGATTACCAGAGTGATAGACATATACCCAAAACTTATTGTACGTCGGTTCGTCCGTCTATTTGCCTATGCCTCCCCACAGATAAAAACGATATAATAACGGGCATTTTTCCGGGACCCCTTTTCCGTATCCCGCGCCCTGTCGTAACCGTGCAAGGCAGAAGCCAGCAGGAGGGTTGCCTCACCAATTTGTTTAACCGATAACGATGTCCGCCGCCTATGAATGCATCAGGAAAACGTTTACTCTACAGCGGAGGAGAGAACGACCTTTTCTGCAATAGCATACACCAATGTCATCAAGTGTGCAGAGACATGGATGGGAATGATACTGATATGAGAAGGATGGTTAGCAACTGTCGTGATCAATCTCAAGAGTAGCTCGGACCTAGCATCGACGACACGCAGATTGCTTGTACCATACACGATGAGGTTTTCATTAACCACCCCTGCCAGTAGAATATCAGTTTCAAACACAACACCATCCGCAATCAGTTGAAGCATACCACCCAATTCTTGAGGTGCAAGGGCAGCGGTACCTGCGGAATTCTTGTGAAAGGGGTTTCGAAGGGGCGAATTGTGAATGATACCGACCAATTGCGTTGTACTCAGTCTTCAGGGTAATCTCATCAGTACTTCGAAACACCCAAGATACTGTGCTACGTACCCCCATGTTCGCTACCACGAACGCGTCAATATCTGGCTCGGAAGTGCCGGGATTCATTTCGCTCTCGATCAGGTCAGACAATGGTGCGGTCGCCGCAATGCGCCGGGCGAGTTCAACGCCGAGGGAAAGCACCTTCTGGTCTGCGAGCAGATGTCAAGAGGGAAGTACCGATACTGAATTGAGAGCAGAAGACGTACCGAATGAGTAGTCCAGGTAATTTGGGTTAATCACTGGCGGATGAAGAACAGAGGTAGTATTGATATGCTGAAGTGGGGAATGAGTATGCGGCCCTGCTATCCAGAATCGAACTATGAGCGCACGATTGATCCACGGCTGAATAGATGCTGCAGAAAATTCAATGGATACAATCATAGTCTGAGAAGAAGCGCCCGTACCTGTCCGAATGGAACGATGGAGATGAAGTTTCTGCCAGCTGGGAGCGTGTTTGGTCCAGGAAGGCCCGCTACAAGCCGTAATCAGCGAAGTTGATTAATGTTGAATGAGGTTCGACTCACCTCCATAGGGCGCCAATTCAATTTGTCCAACTTTACCCTCTCTGATCCATTGAAGTTGAAGATCTGCCTGTATTTTCTGGAACTCAGAAAGACCCTTTTGTGAAATCTCGTTTCGAGTAATGTTCACAAGCTCGGCGATTGTGTCGGGAGAGAAAAATGTTTGCAGCGCATGGAATGAATACGTCGGAAGAGTCGTCAAGAAACCCGTTTTGTTCACGAGGCTGTCAGAACCGAGAGCGTTATGAACCAAAATTTGAAACAGAAATTGGAAGACGCACTATTGAAGTTGTTGTTCCAAGAAGAACGTGGCATTGTTGGAGAGGTCGTCTATTCGAATATGTTAGCATGAACCGCGCGCCATTGATAGTGTTAATGACTGATGATTTACCCAAAGTGATTGGCGAAGGTTCTTTCAGGAGGAACGTCGTAGTAACAGAGTTATGATCCTGATTTGGGTAATCATAGTTCGTGAGTGTGATATTTTCTACTTGAAAGCTTGTACTTGCCTGAAAATTCTCGCCTACTGTTGGCAGATCAATTGTGGTCTCGATTCCCAACCCGTTGAGAATTGTCTTGTTGCCGATGCCAGAGAGCTCGAGCAACTGTGGGGTTTGAACGGCGCCTAGTAGATGTTCAAACTGAGCCATTGGTGTACCAGTGCGGAGAATCCTTACCAGCGGAAAGTATGACTTCGCGGGACGCGTTCGCGACATAGGTTTGGTCGCCGTAGAGGTATTCGACACCGGTTGCTTGGTGTGACTCACCGCTCTGAGAAAGAATCACCCGAGAAACCTAAAACAAAATGTGTTACTGTTCGTCGTATAAATTTTGGTAACATACCATTGCACCAGTAAGAACGAGGAGATTGTTTCGCTCGGCACTAGACGTGTAATAACTGTAGGCGTAAGAGCGGTTTCCCGTGGTGATGTCGACGGCGTGAGCCCCGTTGCTGATTCCGAGGTTACTTCCACTGGCCTGTAGATGGGCTTAGTGGCAGACCAGCGCTACTTTGAAGCTAAGCTCACAGGGTTCTCATTGAGGTGTTCTCCGAGGGCAAGCACGCTCTCCACAAACGGCTTTTGGACTCCAGTGAAGGCGTTGTTGAAGCTGATATCAATTGGGCCGCTTCGTCCGTTGTAAGTAGAGTCCCAGCCGCTTGGGTGAGCAGAGCCAGGGTATTCAGAGGAATCTCCGAGGCTAACGTTCTCGACCTTCATCATATATGGCAGTAGGCCGTCCCAATTCCAGCCACCTTTGATACCTAGCTTAGCCCAAGCGTCAAGTTCTTCTTGAGGCGGCCGGACCCACGCCATGGCATTGAGACCGCTCGATCCTCCAATCATTTTCCCTCTGCAGAGTTCACGTCTCAAAATGCCGTCAGAGCGTGTACGGAGGACTTACCGTGGATAGAATATACTGCGACCGTCTACATGTGTCTGAGGTGCCGTTGAAAACGGCCACGCAAGGTCGGGACTGGCAAAGGCCTGTCCAACAAACCCTAATGGGTAGTCAGTTCCGCAGGTTCAGCCCATGTAATGGTCTCATCAACTACCTGGGGTATCAACGAGAGGATTCTTGTGCAGAGGAATAAGTTCACCGGCTTCGATCACGCCGATATTCAGCGGTGTTCTTTCTGCGAGCCTGCCAGTGGGACGCAGACGTGAGTCATTGAGACATGGGATAGGAGTTGACGGCTCCTTACCTCGCAGCAAGGGTGATGCCCGCATTGCCGCCTCCTAGTACCGCCGATCAGCATAAACCTTTCGCCAAGACTCAAGTCCAAAACGAAAATCTCACCAACAATGATAAAATCCAACGGCTGTTCGGAGAACAACTGTGGATCGTGAGTGATCCCTGATAGGCAAGTTAACAAAGGCACACCGTAATGAAGGTGGGACGTACCATTTACCGACAATGCAGCAGAATGAACGCAAAGTGCTGAGGTTATCACTGACGCAAACTTGATCAAAGAGAGCATGTCGTGAACTGGGGGTGCCGGCGAAGATCCATCCCTTGGGTCTCAGATTTAAGGCGAGAAGACACGGATCCGATACCGGGCACATGTAGCACGGCGCGAGCACTGCACCACGGCGTCGGCCAAGGTTGTTGGCGTTCATTGAGAGCCAATGTGGATAGCCGGTTGATGAACTAGTTCTCAAAGGTTGTGAGCCACTGCGAACCGGCTTCGCCGTTCAGAGGGTGACTTGATGCCAGCAGAAACACGGCGGGATACTCCTATCACCATGCGGTATCGATTTGGTGGCATTGCATTCAAAGTTGCACGGTGAGCTTGGGAGTTCGAGCGCGACCCTGCGCAATCAGCGACGCGGCGGTATTTTTTATGCGCAACTATGAATCGAATGCACGTCAGCTGGCAAATGAAAAACTTGCATCAGAACGTGATGATCGCTTTCGTGATGTTTGAATTAGCAGGTTTCCGGGAAAGTCCGTTAATTGATACACATACCTGAGAGAGATTTACGTTTCTAGGTAGTATGCAGGGATACTTCATCGCCCGATACCTCCCCAAGACTCCTAGAACACGCTGTCGTGATGTTGTATTCCATCTTGGATATGACAAGGGAGTATTGGGTATGTAAAGCTCTGTAAACCTATCCAGTTGTTGAGTGATGAAACAAGAAAAAGAACCCCAGAAATTGAGGACCAATAAATGACAAGCATAGACTACATTGAACCGAAAAGCGGGATAGACAACTAGATCTCTTGAGCATAAGTGGATTATTCCTGCGTTTCTGTTTCTAGGAACTTCCACAGCTCTGCACCGATCTTGGGATCGGTCGTTTCAGGACGCGTTTTGCCAACTCGGGCCCAAGGGATAAGATACTAAACAGTCCATAAGCGTTGACAGGCTTTGAGGATGAAGCATGCAGCACCTACCTTGCCATTCATATCTGCGGTGTCGGGCGAGACCCCTGCCCAGAGTTGAGTCAAAGCACCATACGGTGCAGGCGAGAATAGCCAACCCTACAATCGATGTTCACATCAGGGTCCAATGGAAGGAAAGTAGCTTACGAAGAGCAGCATGAATATCTTAGGCGTATCGCGCTGGAGATCCGTTTTGAGATTGCCTGGGTTCAAGCTTGTCGAAACAATGCCCTGCTCGCCGTACCTCCGGGCGAATTCATTAGACAGGACGACGATTCCCTGGTATTCATGATAAGAATAAGCATATTCGAGTTCGTGAACGGGCATGCTCACAAATTTGCTATACATGTACAACTTTCCGTTACCTGCTTGTGTGCGGGCAGGTCCATCCTTCGCAGCGGCGAGATCGATCGTGTTCGTAAACATTTGGGCCGACGATGATGTGTTCACAATCCGTGCTTTGTGGTCAGAGGACGACTGAGAACCTTTCAGCAGGAGCGGTAAAAGTCGTTTTGTGAATAGGTAAGGGCCCATAACGTTTGTTCCGAATTGTAGATCGAATCCTTGTGCAGTGAGTTTTTCAAACGGCGGTATCATGACTCCACTGAAGGTGGTCTATTCTTCAGCGTCCACACGATATAGATGGTTCAGGAGACTTACGCGTTGTTGAATAGCACGTGAAGTTCGGTCTCCTTTCTACGGAGACAATGAGTGGAACAATGTCGACTGAGCGAACGACAAGATAAACGCACGACTTGAACTCATCCGTCGCCCGCCTGATGGACTCCATGTCTGATAGGTCAACCTGCAGGAAGTGTGTTTCTTTTCCTGTCTCCTTCTTGAGCCAGGAAATGGCAACTTTTGCTTTGTCCTCCGAGCGGCTGGCCATATAAACTTTCGCATTCTTGGGTAGCAGAGCCTATGAATCTCGTTGCATTAGGAGGAAGCAGATGCGAAGATACCGAAACGCGCCATAGCTCACTTTGATAGTTTCGTAGCCGATTCCAGTATTGCCTCCTAAGATAGAGGTAAAGCATGTAAGTGGTTCACGAGTTACAATAAGAAAAAATACGAATGGTTCACCTGTCACGACAATGACCTTGCCTGTTAAGTCAGGTATGTCCTCGACGTTGAACTTCGACTTTGGGGGGAACGACTGGGCTAGATAATCGAGAAGAACACCCATTTCGGTCGTTGTGCTGTTGGGGCTTGCAAGACAGTAGGTACAGCGACCTGCGTTGATACCGACTCCGAGGAAGAGCCGCAAGGGTTCAAACTGAACAAAGTTGACGGGAAGCGAGATCTGTAAAGCAAGGTCAGATGAGAAAGGAGGGCGGGAGCATTGTTTATGCGCTGTACTCACAGTGAATATCCCAACATAATGCAGACCCTTGTTCGTAAAGAATCAGCTCGCTCAAAGGACTTAGAATGCATGGATGATGATGGCAAGACTCTGCACAATGCAATCACTGGGATCAGTGATTGATTGACCGTGTCGTGAGTCGGCAAATTCAATTCCCGATCAATTCCCGAATTGCCCGAGTCCCACGATCGAGAATCCACGTGTCTACGCAAAGTCTCGGAGCGCCCGAGTTATCTACATTGTTCAAGCATCCTCACTTGAACCAATGGCATAGACTCCGTGGTTTTGCGAGCTGAGGCTATGAAGGTATTTGTTATGACACTGCTATGAAGGGAAAGGTACTGACTCGTCATTAGATCAGCCTCCACAGAACGATATATTCCCGAATTTCTGAGTTTGGAGGTATGCCGCCTCCTCCGAAATTGATCACAGCGAATCGCAATGTTTTCTCAGAAACCTGGCCGAGATTCTTTTCTCTCTGAGTGTACGATGGTTGTCCCGTGATATATCGATTCGGATCAATCCAATTTTTACTGATTGTTTATTGGAGCACAGCGGGAAACATGCTGCAGCCATGCATATGGCGACTTGGCTCCTGGTGTTTATCGGAGGGTAACTCATGATTGAACTTGCCGACTCCCATTATTTATACGCGTCTGAATTTCTCGACTTCATTTGATTGCAACCCAAGTTATGGACTCCGACCAGGAAGAACTCCAACTTTCGAAGCCGCCGAAAACATACTCCAACCTTCTGGCGGGTGGCCTCAACGCTACTTGTGGCCTGTTCTGGTCTGCGGCGTACGTTTTGTACGTCTACCAAGCACGGAAGGACAAGTCCTACGGAATGCCTGTCTTTGCTCTCTGCCTCAATCTTGCCTGGGAGCTTATCCACACGTTTGTCTACCCCCTTCATGGAATTGGTCGGTACATTCATTTTCCCTGGGTGTTCCTGGATATGTAAGTGTTCTAGCCCGTCCTTCGCCTCTCGACTGATGTCCTCTCCAGCCTGTTATTATTTGAAACACTGAAGCATGGACCTGATCAATGGTCGCAATCAAGTCCCGTCATGGCCGAGAACTTCCATGTTGTAGTTCTTGTCTGTCTGGCCCTAGCCATTACGACTCAATGGCTGTTTACCTACGAATACACGCAGTCTGATTCCTGCTTTTGGTCCGCCTATGTCTGTCAAACCGTAAGCTCGTTTGTTCTTTGTAAACATCCTTTTCCGAACTTTTCGATTTACAGATATTATCTTGGGGGTCGGTTTGGCAACTCATCGCACGTAGTCATCTGGGCGGACACTCCATGTTGATATGGTACGTCTACTTACTGCCTGTGCTTTTTGCAGGTGGACACATCTGACATGTTTACCTGCCAAGGTGGTGTCGCTTCCTGGGATCGCTCGCGGCGAATTTGAGGTACCTTTATCGCGTCCACGCGTGGCCATCCAAATACGCGTTCGCGTCAACCCCATTCGCGTTGTGGCTGCTCTGGATACCTTGCGTAGCCGACCTCTTGTACCCATTAGCTTTTAGAGTAGTTTCAAACCAGGCAAGCTTAGTGTTAGGATAGATAACGTAGAGCACACAATAACATAGACACCATTACAAGTACAGAGAACTTGAAGCCAGGTCGCCAGCTGGATCGAGCCCAGCTGAGTGCCACCGGCAGCCGGCCGCCACGGAGTCGGAAAAGTCCGCGCGGCCGACTGTGTTGGCCAAGATTTCATCTCTCTCTCAAGGCGCAACCATTTCTATTCTGTGGTATCAGAGGCGTCTGATGGCGGTACTGGCGCAAGAAACCACACACTTCCATTTTACACGTTTGCGAGTCTAGTACGTCCGTATCGTCGCTCCGTCGACACAACCCTCGACTCAATGTGGTACGACAATTGTATGTCATGATCAAGTTTCATAGGAACCACTCTTCTTGGATTGATGCGTGCCTTTAGACACGATCAAGATCAAAAGCCTACTATTTGTGAGCGTATCATTTACTCTATCTAACCATTTTTAGATATCCGTCATGAACTTACAGATGGCGAACGGTTCGGTTCGTGATACCACGGCGAATTAAATCTCATGGCTATTCATGCGGGGTTAATGCTCTTATTTTCGGAGATTTATAGGTCTCAAGCCACAGGCCTCCCCCCCCCCCCCATACACCAAGCCCCACGTTGAGACATACGCAGCCATGGACCCAAGCATTGTGTGAGTTGCGCAACATCCCGCTTCCTCCTCACTGCACTGACATGGGCTTCCTCTCGCCCGGTATAGTACAGGACCTATGGTAACGATCGATTTCATCGTCCGCGTTAGCATCGTCAATGATCGCTGATGGTTTCCTGAATAGCTTCTCGGCCACCTTTTCAACTATGGTCAGCTCTCGGTCGTTTGATTTCTTATCCAGGGGAACTGACAAATCCATAGCGTTGGTGGGGGTCATGCTCGTACAGGTCTATGTCTACTATTTGTCCTTCAAAAAGGATCCGATTTATATCAAGGCCCTCGGTAGGCTGCAACTTTTTGACATCGAGGTCCCAAAGTAATATCGCATTCACAGTCTACACCTTGCTGATCCTCGATCTGCTACAAACCGGGTTTGCGACTCACTATGCATGGTGAGTAGTCCCGAGGCTGAGTAGTTATGTATCACGCTCACCATTTTATGTCCAAGGTTTGTCCTCGCAGTTGGTTGGGGGAATCCTATCGCACTCCAGGAAACACCATGGACCCTTGCGACAGTCCCCATCTTCACCGGAATACGCAAGTCCCGCCTTCCTCTGTACCTTTCGCATGCTGACCCTCGCGCTTCCAGTTGCATGGCTCGTTCAGCTTTTCTATGCTTACCGAATCACGGTGCTAGGAGATAGGAGGATACCATTCTTATTCGTGTCCGCCGTCCTCGGTATAGTAAGTCACTAGATTTGCCCGAGTTCTAGGTGGCTACTAATACTGTTTCCGCAAGGGTGGTCTTGTAGCACTGGTTTTTGCGATATACGGCGCCGTCTTGGTAAGGAAAGCCCACACACTTTACGTACACTCGCCATTTGACAGAGAAATTTTTGTAGTCTATCTCCATCCGCGATATCAGCAAGGCTGCCCAATTAAACACCGTCGTCACAGTAAATCCCTCCGTGTCTGTATGTCCAGCTTGTCGCTGATCTCATTCACCCAGGTCTGGCTTGCTGGAAGTGTCATTGTTGATGTGCTTCTGACGGGAACTCTTACTATTCAAGTACGTGGCTTGTGGTGTGAAGTTGGTGTATTCTCGGCTAATCAACGCCCCCTTGTTTTTCGTAGCTCGCTTCGCGATCGAACCGCAAATTCAAAGCGACTAGGACCATCGTGCACCGGGCAATACGGATGTCTCTGGAAACAGGGGCCGTAGTGGCCGTCGCGGTCATTGTGGAGCTCCTGTTGTTCTTGAATTCAAGTACCACAACTTGGTATTTCCTATTGTAAGTCCCTCCTCAGATCAGCATCCTTAAGACACGGCTAAGACGAGCTCTAGGGGCCTGTGCTTGGGCAAGTTATACTCGAACGCACTCCTCGCGACTTTGAACAGTCGAGCCATCTTCAAAGGAGACGACAACAATTCGTCGTCCGTGCGGAGTCTTGTCTGGAGCACGGCGACGGCCAGCCAGACTCCTGGAGTCATTTCTACTAGGGACACTAACGCGACTCATATTCAAGTCTCGACGCACGTTCAACGGGATTTGGAGCTCGGGGATTATCCAAAAGTTCAGGTGCGTCCATCTCTTCCAGTTGAAGTGTCTAAGCACGAATTCAATACAAAACTGTCTAGTACAAATGAGCTGGGGTATCAATGGTTCTAAATTATATATATGTAACTACAATCAAAGGCGCGGGTCTAATGGACCAAACGCACGGGAGTAAATTATCGGTGTACCATTCTGAATTGTATCGCTTTCGCCTGACTGCTTGACCGCTCGATCCTCGAATCTGACTTCGTCCGAGTTGGTCCGTCGTTGAACTCGTACTAAGTGAAGGGTACTCGGCCCCTATTCAAGTAGCTGCCGATGATCGATTTTCAATTATGGTACCAATACGCGTTTCAACGCCTCGCAGTGATTATGAAGTACAAGAACAAAACTTCGAGTATATGAAACAATTATATCATGAGGTGGCATCAACTACTGTATCAATGATTGGGTGTGGTCTGTATAGGGGCTCCACCCCCACACAATTTTTTACGCCTTTTCGGACGACCGAGCTAACCGACGTTGGATATTGCAACGAAAGGGCGCGGGATGACTGGACCAAAACCTATCAAACCGATGACCATATGTATGTCAAGAATCTTCCTACCTGATAAACCCGTCGTCGAAGCTATACTGGGGCGGATCTTCCTTCAGCGGTGTGATTGTGAAGGCGCTCAGGGTCGCTGTTACGGCAATGTAGAGAGATTTTTCCGCGAGGTATTGGCCTGGACACACTCTGGAAACCTCGGAGTCAGTAGAGCGTTGGATCGGCGCAAAGCACTAGACTAACCTGCGGCCGAACCCGAAAATTATTTCCCTGGGATCGGGTTGGGGACTCGGTCCCAGGAACCTCGACGGATCGAATTCCATGGGATTCGGATAGGTGTTTTCGTCATGGCAGATACCCCTGGCAAACGTGCCTTCAGCGAATGTCTATCGACAGGAAATGTGGGAGACATACCAAATGTTCGGCATTACAATCGCCCCCTTTGGAACGACGTGTGAATGGAAAATATCGTCCTCAGTGACCTCCCGAGGTGCCCCAAGGGGCAAGATGGAGCCCCAGCGGAATATCTCTAGTACTAGTGAGGAGACGTATGGCAGATCGTTCTGATCTGCAAAGCGAGGCAGCCGCTGTTCACTACCGATGGCCCTGTCGAGCTCCTCCTGTGCCTTCTTCTGAACCTCAGGGAACATCGACATTGCGAGATAAAAGGTCTTCAGTGCCGATATCGTCTAGATGGTTCGAGAATCCTCGTTGAGAGAACGCTGGTAAGGGGCACAAGAAGTCTAAGTGATCACTCACCGTGTCCGACCCTGCAGAGTAAATCGAGGCCGCTGACCAGACAATGAGGTCCTCTTCCTGCGGCGACAAGTTCGGATATTGGTCCATTAAGCGCCCACAGAGGGATGGAACCGCTTCCTGCGAGATCAATGAGGCACTTTAATCCAACGTTCCGTGCTACATGAGCTTCTCTCACCGTCTTCTTCGATTTCACCAACTCCCAAGGTCGAGTGACCCAGTCGTCGAGCTCTTGGCGTGCCTCCCGAGCGTAGCGATGGAAATGAGTTCCGGGAAACCACGACGGAAGGTAACGCACTACATTTGATTGGTCACCTTCTCCTCAACGACAGAGTTGAACAAGAACCTCTTACACGCTGGTATGAAGTCTACAAGCCACATTCCCGGTTGCGCGTCTTGGGAAAGCTTTGACATGATCCGGTCGGACGCAGCCATATGATAGTCATTCTTGAGAGATATCCGATAGCCATCTGCAGGCGGGTCTATAACTAATTGCGGGAGGACTGGAGATGGTTGAAAGACGCACAGGACACGAGCATGATCACATTCACAGCGAACCTGCAAAATCAATGACGGTCATAGCTTCCTGGACCGGGGAAAAGGTAATCAACATACCAACGGATGTGCAGAACATACTCTTGAGGTTCCTCAATCAACTTGTTCACATATGTCACCACCTCGGTTTCCATGTAACTATCCCAATCCTCCAGCCTCTCAGGGCCGATTTCAGCCTTGAGCAGCCTTCGGAGCGCTCTTAGGCGTAGGGATAGACCATCGCTTGCGATAGCAGGCAGGCGATCGAAGCCACACCTGGTGAACCAAAGAGTGAGTAGAACTACTTGATATCGGGCAATGAACACTCACAGTTCTCCCACCATGACAAAACGCGGGCGATTGGCGTACTTGTACCCACGCTTTTCGAGGAGTTCAGTTATCGACTCGAGGTCATTCAGTATGATGATGTGTCTTCCAAGTGCTGAGAGGTGAACAACAGGCCCTAGAATTTTCAAAGTTCAGGAGACTGCTTCCTACGAGCAGAGCAGCGACGGACCGTATTCCTACAGACACTTAGTGTCGCTTTAGAGTCCTGGTATAGCTCACAGCTCACCTTTTTCCATTGTTGGGCCCGGGAAACCAAGTCCGATGTCGCAGGAAAGTCAAGGATATTTCCAAGCAATGGGAGTGGTTTGGGACCAGGAGGGTAATTCCGAGATCGTGTCTTCTCAGAGAGGTAAGCCAGGCCAAAGAAGACCACGATAGCGAGGAGGGCGAGAGAAGTGGAAGACATTGTTGAGAATTCGAAGCTGGGCCGCCGTTAAACCAACATTTGCCTGTATGTATTTTACGCCCTGAAGCCCGGAAACATATTTTTGCTATCCTCAGATACGTAGATCTGATGCACGATGACTTGCAGCACGATTGCAGCGTGGTGGAGGAGAATTTCATGTAAAAAACAGATTGTCGGGTGGGCCGTCGCGACCAGGTGGCGGCATTGGAGAAACGCCTTATTCGGATTAGCATCGCATTCGCGTGCTCGCTGTTGATCATCAATGATCATGATTCGAGTACCTCGCCAAGTTGAACAATCACCGTGACCTTCACTTGGACACCGGCTCATTCAATTTGTTCATGCAGGTACCAAATCAGCTCGTCAATATCATGGCTATGTGGCAAATTGAACGAACCGGTTCGCGCCCATTTCGGACTGGGCCTACAGCCTCTCTAACACCTCATAACGCCTCCACCTATTCTCCAGGGTGGGTTTACACATCATGGATTCCTACCTTACCACACTCTTGTCGCTCGCTTGCGGTTACGGTCTTTACTCGCTGTACAAAGCTCGCTCTCAGCGCTCTTTACAATATCTTGGTCCGCCTCCCCCAAGCTTCGTCTTCGGTCATTCTCTGGATGTAGCGCAAGCTCCAGTTGGAACGCGTTATCCTGTCTGGGAAAAGGAGTATGGGCCAACCTATCCTTTGAGGGGACCTTTCGGGGTGAACTCTTTCCCTACGCACAGCTGGGTTTGTTCTAACACATCCCTCATTCCAGAAATCCGTGATGGTTGTCGGTGACCCTAAAGGATCCAACTATGTTATGCACCAAAAGAACTTTCAAAGGAACCCCGGCGACAGAACTCTGATCAACCTCTGTGTACGTTTGCGTTATCGTTATCTTTCTCGAGTGACACGCTCATACACTTCCACAGTTCGGATACTCGTTATTTTCCGCAGAGGGCGATGAGCATCGGACGATGCGCAAGAGTTTGAGTGGACCTTTCACGTAAGTTCTTCCTCCATCTCTATGCAGTCACACAACTCGATTTTACACGCAGAAACCAGTCGACCCAAGAGGTTTCGCACGTCTTTTTTGACCTTGCAGAACGGGTAAAGCTTGTTCTTTTCCTATCAAGTAATGTCGAGTAACATATCTCCACTTACAGCTCATACAATCCTGGGAGAAGAGCCTCGAAGCAAGCCCGAATGATGTCGTCGACATCACTGGTGATATTCACCGTCTCACGTACGTACCTCTACAACTTGGCCACTCCCCCGAGCTAACTGTTCGTGCAGGCTCGATGGAATTAGCATGACAATGTTTGCACAAGACCTTAGCACCATGCACAGCGACATTCCCGCCGTAATTGCCAATATCACTCATTCGCCTCCAGACGGGATGGTCGACATTACCCTCAAAACCCTCGCCGGTCGTTTCCCTATCTTGATGAAATTACCTTCCCCGATGAAGAGATGGTGTAATCACCTCCGTACCTCGTTGGGTGCTATCGCGAAGGAAGTATGGTCTGGACATCAGGCTGATGGGATGCATGCGAAACTTTTGACTGCGCTGGGTGAGTTTTACGCCAAGGGTTGCTTTTTGACAGAGTTCTGATAAAGCATGAATCTCGTGTAGGCAGCCAGAACTTTTCGGAGGATATCACCGTTGCCCACGTTCGTTTTTTCATTTCTAACTTAATTGATTAATTGTACAAGTTTGACCGACACGCCCTGTTACAGATCATCGGCGTTCTGTTTGCAGGCTCAGAGACAACAGCCAACGTCATCATCGTGCGTTTCCTCGTCAGATCACTCTCCCGAGAAAACACTAAAAAAAACGCTTTTTTTGCGCTCAGGACTGCTTCTACGAACTATCTACACATCCAGAAATCCAAAAGAAACTTCGTGCAGAGTTATCTGCATTCGAATCAACCACTGGACGACAAGCTGGCTACGAAGACCTCATGAGCCCTACGACCCTACCTTACCTCGACGCTGTCATCCGTGAAACGATCCGTACCAGGGCTGTTCTTGCCTCCGTCAGTCGTGTGGTAAGTCTCAGAGCCTCCAAACTCCTGATGTAAGGCGAAAAAGAAAAACTAAACTCTCGGTTTTTCTAGGCAGCAGAAGACGACGTGATCCCTCTCCAATTCCCTATCAAACGTAAATCTGATTTGAGCGAGGTGTACGAGATCCCTGTGAAGGCTGGAACGCTGATCGAAGTCCCCATCCGAGATGGCCTCAACATTAGCGAGACGATCTGGGGACCAGATGCTAAAACCTTCAATCCGGAACGATGGTTGAAACCAGAGGGTCTCCCAGAGACAGTTAAATGGGTGTCTGCGCAGGGACATGTGTTGACTTTTGGTGACGGGTATGTTGGGGTGTTTTATACATTCTGTTCGGAGGAGCTGATCTGGCATTCCAATTCCCTTAGATTGAAGGTCTGTATGGGCCGTTTGTTTGCTCTGGCGGAATTCAAGGTAAGTTACCAACCCCTCCTCCGTTCGTTCACCCACATACCATACGATCCTCACACGTACACACGAACCCAGGTCGTCGTCTCAAGCGTCATTCGACGATTCGTACTCGAACAAGTCGAGGGTAACGAATTCGACTTTTACCACGTCGGAGGGAACACAATTCAGCCTATGATTCGAGGAAGAGAGTCGGAGGGACCGCAGATGCCGCTCAAATTGTCGCATGTGCACATTTGAACTTGTGATTTGATTTTGGATTATCGGTTGCTTATTTATAGGACACACAAAGGTGTATTTATTCGCCATCGCTTCAATTCTATCGTCGTTGGACGCCACAACATATAAGGAAAAGGGGCTATTCGCTAGGCGCCTGGGGGGTTGCCATGGAGCGCTCACTATGGCTCGGATTCTCTGTTCTGGCAGGTTCCATCCATCTGTCACGTACGCTGCAATCAGAATCTTTCCATTGGAAAGACGAATGGGAAAAGTACATCAAAGTAACCCAGACTTGCCAACTTTTTCAAACTTACTCCGCCTCTGCCTTTGCCTTTGTCACAGACCACTCCCCAAGTTCTACATCCCCAGACTCTCCGTCCCCGTCCCCGTTCCCATCCGTTCCCTGAGAGCTCGAGTCCCTCTGAACATGACACTGAGTCGATACCTGACAACGTATTCCGTTGCCAGCACGCGTACTGTTATCGTTGTTGTTGTTGTTGTTGTTGTTGAGGGGACCGGACGAGTCCTGTGTACCCGTTCCCGTTCCCGTGGTAAACACCAGAAGACTCTGGATCCCCCCAGGCCCCTGATACCGGTCCCCGTCGTCGTTGTTGCTAGAGATCACACGACTGTTGAGCGTCGCGAGGAGAGCATTCGAGTATAGTTTTCCCAAGCATAAGCCACTTTTCGAGTATGTCGTCAGGCTTGAACGAACTTCCCGGAATGCGGAACTAAACTCACAACAAAAAATACCACGTCGTCGTATTCGAATTCAAATACAACACCAACTCTGTCGTGACACATATCGCTACGATTGCGCCTGTTTCTAATGAGAGCCGGATGGTACGGTGGATGATCGTTTGGGTGGATTTGAAGTGGACGTTTGGTTGGGATGAGAGCTTCAGAGCTGTTAGTACAGGACGGGAGGGAGACTCGATCCCCCACCCACCAGATATATGAGCGTTGCGGTGAGTGAGATATCACATCCAACACTTCCTGCGAGCCATACCTAAGTTCAAATAGTTCCAGAGTTTTTCAGCACCTACGTTGCAAGACAGACACACGAAAAAAAACTCACGGTAACGATAACATCAAGCTCAGAAGCTCGATGTAGCCCACGAACTCCTGGGGTCCGTGACTAGGTAGTAGGTATAATGCAAATAGATCAGTAGGTTGGTAGGTATGTGCTACTCTGGCAGAACTTGGACTTCTCACCAAAACCCCAGCATACACCGCAAACACGAACGCTACCAAACCTGTCTTTCGAGGGGGGGGGGCAGGGGGGCGTCATCGATCAACCTGCCTCAAGGACTCGGGACTCGTACTCACCAACCCACTCACCCCAGCCACACCTCTAAACATCCTCTTCCTCCTCCCCAACACCATAATCCTCCACGCATAAAACAACTGAACGAGCCATGCGACTACCATACGTCAGTACCAACAGAACCCACCCCCCTCTCAGAGAAGCCTAAACTCACTAAGCCCAGATAAAGCCGGTACTGTCGCGAGCGTCCACGGCGTCGTCTGCAAAACGTCGGGGTTTCCCCAGCCACCTGCTAAGACGTACCTTCAACAACAATAAGGCGATTTCAGCATGCTGCCACCGTCAAAAGAGGGGGAGGGGGGAGGGGGGCGGGCGTGTCATGAGACTCACCATCCATAATGCGTAGCAAATCCAGTTTCCAACAAGTCGACCAGGAGGACCGTGTATACTAAAAAAAAGCGTATCAGTCAAGACCGGGAATGAGGCTGACGCAGGACGCGGGAAACGCACCGAGAAGCTTGATATACACCGGATCCTTCTTGAAGGATAGATAATACACGTAGATTTGTACGGACAGAACACCCATCAGGGCTACACCGTTCGATGTTTCGCGGCGAACGTTCGTGAGTCAAGTGGGAAAAAGAACGAACTCAAACTCACCGAAATTGAAAAGATGTCCAAGGAGCTGTTTTTTTTCGAGTTCGAGTCCATGTTCGGATTTGAGACTAGACTGAGACTGAGAAGGCTGAACTCACCATAGGTCCGGTACTATTAGTATTACGCTGATTAGATCCTCTGCTATCTTCATGAGATCGAGCACGTACACGGCACTTGGATCCATATCCATGTCAGGTCGAGTCCCTTCTGGTTTTTCTAGCCCCGGAAGGTCGTGGTCGCCAATGAAGGAAGGGGTACAGAGACCTTCCCACCCCATCGACAAGCATAAGAGACCGTTAAACGGAGAACAACAAAAGCTAAGACATAAGGATCGTTGTTATCGTAGGCCAAGGTAACTTTAGATTTGCTCGACGTCACAGGAAGCCAGAACAAAAGTTCGGAAAGAAAAGCCTTGCGTTCATCATGCCACTCGTAACGTTTCTCCCAACGATTTCCATCTCGGAAAAGGATCGTTGTTGTTGTGTTGTCGTAGGCCAAGGTAGCTCCTCAGAGGATCCCTATGGCATCCCTATCGGCGATGTCACCGTGCCGGAGAAAGGAAGGTGGGCAGCGGAAGAAATTCAAGTCGCAACCGTGGAAAGAAAGTCTACGTTCGTACGTTTCTCTCAACGCATTTCTCCTATGATCATGACATCGACCCCCCGGAAACCGGCGTTCAGATCTGACGAGGTAGGAGACCGAGTCATAATTCTGGTGTCAAAAAAAAAAGTGGTTATTGGTGAAGTAAGCGTGAGGGAGGCATTCGAGGTCGAGGTGACCAGCCCTGTGTTAATCGGAAAAACATGGGATCAAGAGCTCGAGACTGCCGATAGAAATTTGAAACCAGAGAATGGCTTGGGGTTGAGTTGCGAGTTGTGTAGTTTTGGAACCCCCCAATATCGAGCCTACCCCCTTCCACCGGCGTAGTAGTTCTTTTGAACGGACTGTCTACGAGCAATTATAAGGAAGAAGGGAGAACTTGACATGAGTGTCAAAGCTAGCCTTCTCACTCGCTGGTTTCTTGTTCCAGGGCGCTGAGGGCAGGCGCCACGTCGTTGGAAAAGCTTAAAGACGCTTTACAGCAGAACCCCGCGGAATGAAAAGTCTTCGTAGCGTAACGTTTTCTCCCAACCGCATTTCTCCAATTCCATAAATATCAACAACAAAGAAACATCAATCAAAAAACCTACAAACCAACTATCAGATTCGAAAAAGATGTGTATGTGTATATGGATGTATGTACTCGAAAGCAAGCAACGCAAGAGTCGGTAAAAAGAGCATAATCAACACACTCTCCCTTCTCCACCGCACCGCACACCAATCCTCCTCTAGAAATTCTCCTTTCCAAAGAAAAACCTCGTCCCGTTCGGTTTCGAATACTTGTTCGACATCGTATGCAACGTCGTCGACAACACCTTTGGTCCACAAAAGAACTAAAAAACCCCAAAAACCCATCAACAATCAACTCCCAAAAAGAAAGAAACCCAAGTCGGGGGGGACTCACCACACCACAATCACTCCCCTCATGCTTCTCCCCAATACTCTGAAACACCCTATCCCAATTCGGCCTCCCATAATGCGTCGGCGCCCTCAAATTCGTAATCGAATCCTTCTCCGCCCCAACCTCCTGCACAATAATATTATTCATATCATCCTCCCTAATCTTCGCCGTCAAATAAATATTAATCTCAATCTTATTCTGAGTATCCTGTTCCTCAATCGCATGCAACAACGAATGGAACCACTCTGCTGCACCGAAGTCCCGAATGACCCAGGTGAAGTAGACTTTGGATAGGCGGGTGGGTTTACCGGTGTGGTTGAAGTTGTTCATGCGGTACCAGATGGATTTGAGGATGGAGGCGAAGGGGGTGACGCCGATGCCGGCGCCGACGAGGAGGACGACTTCGTAGTTGAGGAAGTCTTCGGAGGCGCTGCCGAAGGGACCGTCGACCATGACGCGCGGGAGGGTGCGGTTCAAGGGTGGGTTGGTGTCGGTTCCGAGGACTTTGCCACCGTCTGTGAGGGGGGAGAGTTAGAGAGAGATGAGACGAGGGGAGGGGGGGAAAGCCTTGCTCACCTTTCTTGTCCTTGCTTTCGAAATCGCAACCGACGGCCTTGGCGAGTGCGGTGGTAAAGTCACCGACGACACGGATGTGAACGCTGATGTAGTCTTCCTCTGGTGCGGATGTGAGGGTGAATGGGTGCCACTGGGGGGGAGTGAGTGAATGTCAAAGTAACAGAGAAGAGCACTCACCTGGAAGTAGGAAATCTCGGGACAATTGATAAAGATGTACTGTCCAGCACGAACGGTCGTTTTTTCCTTTTTGATCTGGAGTTCCACGACCTGTCGAAATGTCAGCAAAGATCCCCCTCAAAAAGAAAAGAAACACACACACCTTTGACGGATGCTGAATAACCTTATGAATATACGTCCTATGCCTACTCCTCACCTCCCTCAACACCCTCTCCGAAATCCAAATAACCCCCCCAATCAACCAATACCTCCAAAACACCCCAATCGTATTCGGTGAACAATACGGTGGTCTATCCGGCTTGATCATACAAAACATCCCATGCAACTGCCAATTGATGAAAAACACAATGAACAAATGGTGGGTATACCAAAACCTCTCAAAGTTCTGTCTCCTCTTCGTCTCCCTCGCGTACCACGCCATCGTCCC
>JANHQD010001032.1:0-110564 GCA_024721195.1 Marasmius sp. AFHP31
AATGATTTAGCTTCAGAGGGAACAATCTAATGGTACACATTACAGGAAATACAATCCGAAAGGCTGATCGTCTAGGGTATTTCTATCTTCAAACTCTGGTATCAAGTCGTGTATGGGAATACAGTTTGAACCATCAATGGCCCTCATCTAGTGTTGTCAGAATAGCGCGCCCATGTGCCCTGCTGCTTCAAACCCGCAGCAAAGCTCGAGAGCGCTGACAGAGAGAACCGTCTAGTCTCCTTAACAGGAGTCGTTGGGCCAGACGGTGGTTGTACCGAAGCGCGTCGCTCACTAGCCGGCAATGGCGACGAACCGCGATTTACATGACCCGAAGGCGTTTGCCTGCCCGATTGGTTCGAATCTTCCAGTCCAGGGGGAGGAGGGATTAACGACTGTCGTGCAGAAGGGAGGACGACGTGACTTGAGCTATAACCCCGATGGAGTCCAGCAGTGTGACCTGGTCTATGCAGGCTAGAGTGGGAGGGCACCATGACGAGATCAGAAACCGGCCTGGAGCTTCGCTGTGACCTGGGACTGGGTTTAGCGCTGCTAGATGGCGATCCAGTGAAGCTTGGAAGAGCGGAGATCGAGAATGGGCGTTTCGCTTTGATCTCCTCGACAGTTTTCGGCCGCGCATGCTCTGCAAGCTGATCCTGAAACTCGAATTGAGGTGAAGTGCCTTCTTCTGCTGGATTCGAGATATTGCTTGCACCCGCCGGTTCCTCCGAAATCGCTTGGTTGTCTTGCCCGCTAGGTAGGTCGTGTTGGGATGAAGTCGTCGAGGTCGGAACATCGACGGTGGGAGTGTACGTCTCCGGCGTCAAGCTGGGTCTCCGTCTTCGAGGGCGCTGCAAAGACGGTCAATCCAGTTATTCTGAGTCGTCTCAAACTATAGACCTACATTAGCCAGTACCCCAGCGAGTTCCCCTCCGCCGACTTCCAGTTCGAGACGAGGAAGGAGTTGAGATCCAGCAGATTGGTTTGCGCTGATATCAATGACATCCTGACTGTGTTGAACCAAAACAGACCTTAACGGCGGTACGGTTTGATTGCGTGGTTTGGCTTGACCTTGACCCAAGAAGAACTTCCTGAACTTGGATCCCAGCTTCTTCACCCGCCTAAGAATGCCATTACGGGGACGAGGGACTTCGGCGAAAGTGACAGAGCGCCTGGATCTGTTCGGATCGACGGGACCATCGGGTAGCGAGTGACTGACGGAAATATCTGGGATAATGCTAGCGGCGGAGATGTCTGAAGGGGAGACGAGAGGACGTATGAACGCGTCATTGCTACCCCAAGAGGACATGACCACTGCATGTGCATACTCAGTCGCGCTGAACGATTCCCTTCCTCGTGCCACAGAAGTCGTGATGGGTCCCGGTGACGAGGTAGAGGGAGGTAAGCGAATAACATGGGTTCTCGAGGGACTCTCCTCCAGATCGGTTCCCGAGAACAGGGAAGGCGATGTCGTAGATGTGGGAGATCCAATGAGATCGGAAATTTGGGAGACTGGGGTCAGTGAGAGACTTGCGGACGTATCAAAGTTAGACTGATTCATAGAAGAGAAGGAGGGTTGTCTCTCGAAAGGTACAGGAAGGTTGAGGCTGAGGCTATCATCGTTGAGGGATCCGGGAAGCGAAAGGGTCGTCAGCATGACCTGAGGAGGCAGAGGGAGTTCGTCTACAGAGGGAGATGTCACAGAGACCATCAAAACTTCACGGCGGCCATGATCGTGCACAGATATAGGTGACGGGCTGGGGGAGGGAGTTGGTGAAGGAGTGCCGATGCGGAGACAACCAGAATTGTCGTAAGTACTATCGTCGCCTGAAGACTTCCAGGAGCTATTGTAATCGTATGTATCGTGTACATCAACGCGAGTGCGTCGCGGCCTCGTAGATGAAGTGGGAGAAGTGAATACGATTGGTGACAGGGAGAGCTGGGAGGTTGCGATCGAACCTGGTGAACGCGTGAAACGAGAATGTGGAGATGAGGCTGGAGGTGTCAGGACACTCGATGGAAGTCTGATAGAACGTGGCGCTGGCGTGCGAGGAACCGTATCCTCTGCATGATGGGGGACCTGGGGGACAGTGTTTACTGGAGATTCATCACACTCCCTTCGTGGAAGGGGTTGATGTATGCGCTCGTGTAAGGGCTTTATGTCGCTCTCGAGCGACTTTTCGGACGCGAGGATCCCTGGCTTGCTTATTGAAGTTCCCAAAGATGTGACGGTGGTCGAGGAGGAAGTTACTGACGGGACCTAGACGTTCTGTTAGATCGGTTATCAGACGACGCGCCCAGAACATACGGTGAGTGCAGAGTTGCTCTGTACAGAATTAGGATGTCAGTGCACCCAGCCTTTTTCCAATCGACACGAAGGGGGAAAAACCCACTGGAGTGAATCGGGTCAGATTTGAGTCATCTGAAGGAACACCAAAGCTGGAGGAACTTGGCCCGAAGCCGTCGCATGAGGGAGATGGTTCAGGTAGAACGGTGTTCCCTCTCCGTGCAGACCCTTGAAGGGGAGCAGGAATTTTATGCTGGTTCATGGCGCGTTCCTGTGACTGCAAAGGGTGAGTACGGGTCCTCTTGTGCACTGGAGTTATCGGCCAAGCGCCTGGAAGAACTTGGTCGTCCTTGTCGTCGTGGACATTTGTTGTTTCCTGATTATGGCAATGAGGATCCAGTCGCTGCGTCGACATCGTCTAAGGGGGGAAAAAATAGGGAAAAAGAATGGCAGGTCGTGGTCGCAGTGAGAGGAAGCGAACGCGACTGTCAGGCGCTTACCCAACTAGAGAACCCCCGCAATCATTTTAGCTTCCGAGATCGAGCTCATCGTACAACAACAATCTATAATTTATTAACTCCTTCCTAATCCATTAGTTATGCCATAAGGTTCGTACAATGGACCCAGTGAAAGCTCGTAGATTATAGGTCACCCTTGACAGCCGCGTGAACCGACTCAGCGAAGTGTTGAATGTTTCCTGCGTTCAAGCCAGCCATCGAGATACGACCGTCAGCAGTCATGTAAACATGGGCTTTCTCAGCCAGTGCCTTGGTCTGGGGTGTCGTCAGGCCGGTGAAGCTGATGGATATTATTAGACTGACATCGAAATCGCGAGAGTCAGACGCAACATACCTGAACATGCCAATCTGGCTCTTGATGTGTCCCCACTCGCCAGGAGTCTTGAGCTCGTGGGTCAGCATGTTGTAGAGGGTTTCCCTCATGCCGATGATACGGTCCGCCATGTATTTGACTTCACCTTCCCATTCTTTGTACAAGGCGCTGTCGCTGAGAATGGCGTTGGCAATTCGGGCACCGTGGATCGGTGGGTTCGAGTACATGGGACGAATGACAATCTTCAGCTGACTGTCAACACGGGCCTTCTCCTCAGGGTCCCTAGCCGTAATGGAGAAAGCGCCTACACGTTCTCCGTAGAGACCCATGTTCTTGGCGAAGGACTGAGCAAGGGCAACTTGGTGGCCTTGCGAGACAAAGTGGCGGACGGCAAACGCGTCGTTGGCAATCGAGCCGGTGGCGAATCCCTGGTACGCCATGTCGAAGAAGGGGAAGAGTTTCTTCTCCTTGACAATGTCCGAAATCTCCTTCCATTGCTGGTCGGTGGGGTCAACTCCGGTAGGGTTGTGTGCGCAGGCGTGAAGGAGAACAATAGATTGCTCGGGAGCGGCCTGAAGGTAATTAAGCAATCAGGTCGAGTAAGAATGCATTTCCGATGGATGTACGCACCTGTAAATCCGCCTTAAGTCCCTCAAAGTCGAGTCCGACGGTCTTCTTGTCGAAATATCTGTATTGACGGACTTCGAGACCAGAGTCGCGGAAGATCGGGGTGTGGTTACCCCATGAAGGGTTGGGCAGGTAAACGACCTTGGAATGAGGATAATGACGCGCGAGGAAGGCACCACCAATTCTCAAAGCTCCAGTACCGGAGATGGATTGGGTTACTGCGATCTATGTTTCATGAGCGTTCCGAAAACATCCTGAGTATGTATTATGTACGTACCGCGCCGTCCTTCAAAGGTGCACTGTCAGCACCATACGCGAGCTTGGCGGCATTTTTGGTGAAATCTGCTAGTCCGGTAATCGGAAGGTATTCTTTGTCGGGTGTTGTAGAAGCGACGAGCTGCTCAGCCTAGTAATACGCGTTTCAGCACAACTTAAGGTCGAATTGCGACTGGCATAGTAACCTTCTTGACGCTGTTCAACACGTAAGGCTTGCCAGCATCGTCCCTGTAAGCTCCAACACCCAGGTTGATCTTTCGTGGGTCCTTGTCGGCCTTGAATGCCTCAGTGACGCCTAGTAGTGGTTCCAATCATTCAGAAAAGAATGTTGAGGCATTCATCAACAAATTTTCACGCACCGAGAATTGGGTCAGGTGGACCCGCCGGAACATTTGACCACACAGACAAAGAACGAACAGCCTGTGAAGTAGCTGTAGCAGCAGATCGACGAGCAAGAGTAGAGGCCAGCATTTTTGTAGGTCTATTTGGGGTCTATGAAGGGAAGCGGCTATAAGCCTTTGGAGCTTTTATAGTGTGTAATTGCCCGAGGGGTCCAGAATAACCTTCTAGCCCCGGGTTGTTCCGCCTATAACTCTGCACACCGAAGCGATCAGTAGATAAAAAACCAAGATAAGATAACTTTTCTTGACTCGGGCGACGGACTCCGAGTCAACCTCTCCATTCTGCTCTCTCCCTCTCAGTTATCGACTACCATCATGGCCGACACTAATCCTCCCCCAGCTGAACAACCGCAAGTATCCTTATTTCTCGAGACGCTGTCGATCTAACTCAATGTCTCTTCATTTTAGGAATGCTCCGGCTGAACAGACCGGCCCATCCAAGAGCGAGCTTAAGAAGCGCGCCAAAGCTGCTGAAAAAGAGAAGAAAGCAGCGGAGAAGGCGGCTAAACAAGCGGAATTGGCAGCACAACAGGCAGCATCAGAAGTGGTGAGCAAATCTACCCTCCGATCGTGAATGATCTGAATTTTTTTCCCTGCAGGATTTTGCCACGGATTTCTATGGTGCTCTTCCTCTTCACCAATCGCAATCTCGTCCTGGGAGACAACGCGCTCAAATTGCTGGCCTTTCATCTCGCGACGGAGAGACTGTCCTCTTCCGAGCACGAGTTCACAACTCCCGTGCTCAAGGAAACAAGATGGTCTTCTTGAACCTCCGTCAGCGAACCGACTCTGTGCAAGCTTTGGTGATCGTCACTCCGGAAAAGATATCCAAACAGATGGTTAAATGGACCGCTTCTCTCGCGGATGAAAGCATCGTGTTGGTGGAAGGTGTCGTGAAAAAGACTCCAGAGCCCATCAAGAGTGCCAGTGTTAGCGATGTCGAAGTCCATGTATCCCAGGTATGCGGAACCGGTTTACTAAACGCTCGGCCGGGAGCCTAATAATATGACCCCTCAGATTCACCTCATTTCTGGAGTTGATGCACGACTTCCCTTCACGGTCGACGACGCGAATCGTCCAGAAGCTGAAATCGACGCCGAGGGTGCTCAATTCAACAGGGTTCTTCTCGATACACGGCTCAACAACCGAATTGTCGACCTCCGCGTACGTTCTTGAGGTTGGATTGGCTTTGAGAGCCCCATTGACGGTTCATGACAGACACAAACCAACCAGGCAATCTTTAAGGTTCAGTCGGCTATCGGAGATCTCTTTCGAAACTACCTCTCCTCCCAAGGGTTCATCGAGATACATTCCCCCAAACTTCAAGGTGCTGCTACCGAGTCTGGAGCATCCGTGTTCAAAGTTAGCTACTTCAAGGGTGAGTTCGGTTTGACACTTACCCCCTCCTTGATTTACTGTGTCTTATGATGCGTTCAGGCAATGCATTCCTGGCCCAGTCTCCTCAGCTCGCAAAACAAATGGCTATTGCAGCTGATTTCGAACGGGTTTACGAAGTCGGCCCCGTATTCCGCGCAGAAGATTCCAACACTCACCGTCACCTCACCGAGTTCATGGGTCTCGATCTGGAGATGTCGATTGAGGAGCACTATCACGAAGTGATGGAGCTTTTGGACGGCCTCTTCATCAGCATCTTCCGTGGACTGAAAGAGAAATACAAGAATGAAATCGATGTCATTGGCAAACAGTTCCCAGCAGATGAATTCAAATGGAGAGAGGGACCCGAAGGCACCCTCAAGCTCACCTTCAAGCAAGCCACCGACCTCCTCGTAGAAGATGGTGTTCCCAGAGAGGACTTGGACGACATCAAGTAAGCCATCTGGCCCTCTTCCACCCCTTTCCTTCTTTCCTTCTAACGATGATCACAGCACAGAGAATGAGAAGAGACTCGGGAGAATCGTAAAAGCGAAATACGACACGGACTATTTCATTATTGACAAGTTTCCAATGGAGCTTCGCCCGTTCTATACCATGCCCGACCCGGAGGATCCTGTGAGAAATTTACTCTGATCACGCTGTCTGTCAAAGGAGTTTGCTGATCCGTTCTTCCTGCTAGACTCTGTCCAACTCTTACGATTTCTTCATGCGGGGTGAAGAGATTTTATCGGGAGCGCAGCGGATACACGACCCTAAGGTCCTCGCTGAGAAGATGCGGGCCAAGGGTGTGGATCCCGAGTCTATGAAAGGATACATGGACGCGTTCAAGCTAGGATGCCCACCGCATGGTGGCGGCGGGATTGGGTTAGAGCGAGTACTGATGCTGTTCTTGAAGCTGAACAACATTCGACGCGCGTCTCTGTTCCCAAGGGACCCCAAGAGATTAGAACCATAATTAGGTCGTAGATGCATTAGCAACGAAGGTGTGAGTAAGTAATAAATGTTGTAAGTAGTGACTTTTTTCTATGTGTACGTCCTTTTTTGGCTTGGCAACACCTGATCAATTTGACATTCCGGTGGAGTTTTTATTGAACTCTGCGAACTAATGGAATAACCGACCGATCATCTGTCTCTTGCGCGGAGGTGGCTCACCAAATTCCGGCCTCACAATCAAAATAGAAAAGGGAGGTAGTAATCCCGGTATCCACTTCTATTTCCCTTTCTTCCCGTCCCTCCAACACTCATTGCCAGTCCTGACCATTTCACTCCTTTGTCCTCCTGGTCTCTCTTTCAACCTCTAACACAGACTTTTTCGTCGCAATTCACCCCTTGAGCGCGTACCCTGGCTCAGGAGCATCATGGATGCAAACAAAGTCGTTCCCAGCGAAACCGGAGGTACCATGAACGACGACGCTACGAACACAGTCGGGAAGAGGCTCATTGGGGTCTTCATCGTTGTCGGCCTCACAGTCATTGGCCTCCTGCTCTGGATTAGAATAGGGAAGTGGCCTCGTCGAAAGCTCAGAAAACTGGGCTGTACATGCCTGCCCGAGCCTCGGAGCAGCAAAAGAAAACTAGCGGAGGAGGCTATAGGGGGTGGCCCGGGGGTTGCTGAGC
This sequence comes from Marasmius sp. AFHP31, assembly GCA_024721195.1. NCBI lineage: Eukaryota > Fungi > Basidiomycota > Agaricomycetes > Agaricales > Marasmiaceae > Marasmius > Marasmius sp. AFHP31. The sequence goes on from JANHQD010001032.1 coordinate 7,432, forward strand.
GACCGGGATCTGATGGTCATGCGTCGAACACACTCGGCTCGAACAGAGAAACCATCCAAACACCAGATCGATACAGACCCGAAATCAGATCCCCAGAGCAACAAAACACACTAAAGACCGCTGAAGCGGGAAGCAAAGAATTGTCGAGCCCGAGCTTTACATATATTGCCAAGTGGCCGAGTCATGGTCGACGGCAGAGCGAAATAGACGAGGAGAATGCGTTGAAGGTGCGTACCCCAAGTAATGCTCGGGTAGGACTCCAAATGACCTCTCCTTTCCTTCGACTCCAGTCGCCTGGTCAGTATTCGAAAGTGTGAGATTCGGAAGCAGTAGATGACACACGACGATCCGAAGATACCCTGCTTTCGATGCATCCTGTATTGTATATGTACACTATTAAATTTACCCTTAGTCCAAGCACTCTCGACGGGGTTCGGGATGGATTGTATGATGATTCGTTAAGGATACACGGCCGAGGTTTGAGGCCTTGACGTTCTGAGTCCACCTGGAGGTGAAGAAATATGAATAAATCGTTTATTAGAACATGCTTGAGAGGGGAGAGATAAGACTGCAAGGTACTGCGACGGGTAAATACAACATCTAACATAAATGCGAGAACAACGAGGGATAGCAATGATTCACGAACCGTACATAACGAAGATCCTACCGCCGTCGACTTCTCCGGCCACTGGAACGCGAGACGTTGGATTGTCCAATCACGTTCGGTGGGATAGATCCACCCTCCAAAGCTGCAGCAATGACTTCAGCTGGAAGATCTATCTGGACTCCCTCTGCATAAGTTAACGCGTCCAAAGGAGAGTAGGCAGGAGGATCCCGTCTCGATAGCGACGTATTAGACAAGGTGTCGTTGTCCACTACAGTGCGCTGACTCGCACTACTCCCCGTTCTGCGATGATCCGACCGCGGCAGAGCCTGCAAGTGGATATCGCGGGGATTGGGTGTGGGAGGCTCTGGAGTCAAGGGTGACTCTGGAGGCGGATGCACATGTATTGTGGTATCTGGGCCTAAGGCGTTTAACGATGTAGCCAAATGAGTGAGAGAGCGACGGAGACGCCGAGGCGTCGAAAATGGGTTGTTCGCACCTGCGTCCACAGGGGAATGCGATCTCGAAGAGGAAGAAGAGGAGGAAGAGACACTTTCTGTGTCATCATTGCCAGGAGAGGACGGAATATTAGCGTTCGGCGGCGCATGGAAGGGAGCATCGGTGGGAGACAGATATCTGGGCGAACTACTGGGTTCAGCGCTCGGTTCTTCGTCGATGGGAGTGATGGGAGGTGGGGGTGTCATCTGTGACGAGCGTAGTGGTGAGGATACAAGGACTTCCCCAGTTGGTGTTCTCGCTGCACGTCGCGAACGATGTGACCTGCGAGACGGCGTCGGCGAGGAAGCGCCTGGTGTACCATGGGGAGTGCCCTCTGCACTGTGACGCACACGCCCACCGACATCCAAGAGGATACTCCCCCGTTCACTGCCATATGCAGGAGGAGGAGCTAGAGTTCCCACACTCGGTGCCAACCCCCATTTCTTGACATTGGCTTCGACGAACACGAAACCAGCCTGACCGAGATTGACATGAACGCTACATGGACCGTCTGCGCCAATGGTTGGAAACAGGTTCCATTTGTTGAGGCCCGTGAAGGCGTCGTCCAACTTTCGACCATTCCGTGTGAAGAATACTGTGCCTGAACGGGGGCGATATCCAACTCCCAAGACGTCACCCTCTTTCAGCGAAGAACCAAAGGTAGTCGCCGTAAAGGGATAATTGTGGGATTTGTCGCCATTAGAATGATATGCAATGGAGTATCGGCTGAGTCCAGGTAGTCTAAACGGTGGGTATGGTTTTGTTGAGAGCCCGATAGCGACGTTTGTGGTTTCAGGGAGATCAAACATCTTGACCTCCCAGTAATAGACCTCGTTTAGCTTTGGTAACGGGAGATTTGACTGCACGCATGATGATGATGCGGGGTCGGGAAGGAAGGTGATCTCTGTTCTCGCATGAACGAGTAGGGAGTTGACAGTGTCAAAGTCGGGCTCGAATGACCAGGCTGATACGCCTTTCTCTTGTATTGATAAGAATTGAGAGAGCGTGATGTCTGTCGGAAGAGAATTGGGCAGATATTGAAGCTGAAAGTCTGGTTGACAGGGAATGTCAGCCATAACGATGACAGAACAAACGACAAAAGATGCACCTTTTGCTCGCAAATACTCTCTACGAACATTCTCCGGCGCTGCCTCTAGCCACCGAGCTTCAATGGCTTCAAAACCGCCCTCGCTCTCAATGAGCTCCTCCCTGGCCATATCCACAGGGCCGTCATTGTCACGGAGTGAAATACCACGTCGCCTGCGGATGAGAATAATGCAGAGAAGGAAGAGCAGAAGAATAAAAACAAAAGTAGTGAGAACAATGAGCAAAGGAAGGAGAATTATCCATGCATCATTTGGATCGATTTCTGGCATGGTGGAGGTTGGGGAACGAGTGCCTTGCCCGTGAGCCGTGATGATGGAAACTTGAACGCCCGACTGTGGCGGCTGTGCTAGCCGTTTAGTCCGCAGTCCCTTTCTTCTCTACCACGACTATCACCGGTATCGATGTCCAGCCTCAATCCTCCATCACCATCAATACTTAGACGGAAACCATCAAGTAGACGCCGTGCAGGATCTCATTTACCCCCTCAACAAGAAACGCACGAGGTCAAAATCTTGATCCTTTTGATCCACAAAATCACTCACTCACTCACCGTTCAGAATGCCCTATCTGCTATCCGATATTTCTTGAAATCTAGGACTTGTTACGATGCATTTCCCATCTCTTTTCGTATAATCGTTCTCGACACCAAGCTCAATGTAAAAAAGGCCCTACAATGTTTACTCCTCAACAGTTCGTTAGTTCAACGTTCCTTTCACCACCCCTTTCCGACACAACATTTTTTCAGCCGTTGTATCTGCACCCTTATGGAACAGCGAAAAATCAGAATTTGCAGGGATGCTCACTGTCCTTGATCTCATACACCTCATACAATACTACTACCGCACCGCGTCCTACGATTTCGCAGCCACGGATGTCGAAACTCTGCGCTTGGAGTCTCTGAGAGGTGCGAGATTGGATGCTTTTCTCGTCTTGATCCACTCAGAGCTGACCCGGCTCTTAGGCATTGAAAAGGAGCTTGGTGTCGAACCGCCGCCGCTTCTCCGCCAGCATCCCATGAGCTCACTCTACGACGCCGCTCAGGTGCTCATTCAAACGCACGCAGGTCGCCTTCCTCTCTTGGATAACGATACGGAAACGGGTCATGAAACGATCGTGTCCACTCTCACGCAGTATCGATTGCTCAAGTTCATATCTATCAACGTAAGCCACAGTATCACGCACTCGGTTTATGCGGCTCACCGATTTGCTATCAGTGTAATAAGGAGATCCAGCATCTGCAACTCCCACTTCGCAAGCTCGGTATCGGTACCTATGTCGCCAACCCACTACATCTAGTTCCAGAAGGCCAAAATCCTTATCATCCAATTGCGACCGCGAACATGAGCACAGCTGTATTTGACGTGGTGCACATGTTCTCAGAACGTTCTATCTCAGCGGTACCCATTATAGACGAAGATGGAATTGTTGTGAACCTTTACGAGACTGTGGACGTGATGGTGCGCGTCGTACTTACGGTCTTGTGTTCAGTATCTCACAGTACATACTATTTTGCAGACATTGGTCCGCTTGGGCGCATACCAGTCACTAGACCTCAAGATTTCTGATGCCTTGAGTCAGCGATCTCCTGATTTCGCTGGGGTCGTAATCTGCAACGCTTCGGACTCTCTAGGTACCCTCCTTCAACTCATCAAGAAACGGAGGGTCCACAGGTTGGTCGTTGTAGAAGGAGAGGTATGTTCACAGCATTATATCCTGTTTGCCTCGTTTAACCTATCTACACCAGGAGGAAGAGAAGAAAGGGGGAAAGAAGGGACGCCTACTAGGCATCATTACCCTCAGCGATGTCCTTCGCTACGTTGTCGGAGAGGACACCCGCTCCTAGATGATATCCATATCTAATTTCTGTTGCACGATGTATCATTAGATTCTGCTCTTGCTTTCATGGCGGATACCAACATGTACTACTTCCTTGTTGTTATTCTCTATTACCCATGCTCACGTCCTACACTTCATGATTTCTTACATACGTACTTAGTATTCATTGTACCGTTGTTTCGCATGAATCGAATTCGCCGCCGCAGTGTTCGAACTTCGATGACCTTGGGGGTGATGTAAGCTAATTTGTCATGATGGTGGTGGGCGCCAAACAGCCTTGTACTCGACACCGACAGTCCGTTGTCCTTCTTTCTCTCTGTATCCCGCATATTAGCATTCGTCCACATACGAACCCCCAAATATGGAACAAGCAGACCTCGAAACCTACAAAGTACAATTGTCACAAGTCGATGACGCCCTTGCCGCGGATCCTGGCAATGCCGAACTCGAATCTCTCCGCAAAGAGTTGAAGGAGCTCATTGACCTTACCGAGGCAGCGCTCGCGCAAGCCGCTGCTGAATCCTCGTCAAAGGCAGAGTCGTCGCGAAAAACTGCAACGTCTACACCCACGCATAGTTGGTCCGCAGGAGATGAGTGTCTCGCCAAATACTCCGGTGATGGTGGATGGTATCCTGCTCGTATCACTTTCGTCGGAGGTTCTGCAGACAAGAGGATCTACAGTGTCGTGTTCAAAGGATACAACACGACTGAACAAGTCAGTCCGTCGGACTTGAAGCCAATACCACCAAACTATCACGCAACAGTCCCCTCGTCGTCGTCCAAGCGAAAGCTCAACAAAGAAGAGGAAGATGAGAGGGAGAGGAAAAAGAAGAAGAACGAGAAGAAGCTAGAAGTCAGGGCTGCTAAAGCGAAAGAGCAGACAGCGAAACAAGCGAGCTGGCAGAAGTTCGCAAAGAAATCGGAGAAGAAAGGTGTCCATATAGCTGGTGTCGCAGGTACAAGTATCTTCAAAACACCGGACAACCCGTTAGGAAAAGGTGCGTTCTACTGTTGCACGGACCTGTGTTGTTACTGACATTTGCTGTCAGTGGGAGTCACAGGAAGCGGAAAAGGAATGACTGAAGTGATCACACAAGGCAAACATAAATTTGCGGTTACGGATGACGACAATTCTTGAAGCTCAGGCAAAAAAGGTTAGTCCATTTTTACAAGAGATCTACAAACCTAAAATTCACTTTCAGGATGAAGGGCAGCGTATAGATGAGACGAACTGTATTATTGTGGCCAACTGGGCTCCTTAGATTATCTTGAAATCGAAGGGTAACGGTACCTATCTCTACGTGGTCTCGTCGTCTTTCACTGAAACCACACACCCCAAGCGGAACTTTGGGATTCTCTACAAGGGACGCAGCAGCCCATTTTTTGGCTGGATCTTATCAAGGCCAGTTTGTCTGTCCAATATCTTCACATCTGATCCCTCCATCCTGTTTTAGCCTCAAGGTTTGAGCTCCCATATCTCGGTATTTGATCCCGCTTTGCTCCGGAACGAGTATCCTGAACCAAAGACATCCCGCGATTGCATTTGTACGGCGTACGGCTCCCTTTATGCCAGAGTTGCTGTTGCAGGCGTATAAAGTGTCGTGATTTTTTGACAGAACTGATCGTGTTGTAGGAACGAGAACAACGTGCCGTGCGGGTACTACCCTCGCCGAGACGATGGTGAGCCTGTAATTCAGGAGATTGAATCTCGTTCCGCGCTAGCCTCGTAAACCGTTGAACCCTAGCGAAGTATTTCTTCCCTCGATTCTGAGCCAGTGCATAGCTCTGTGGTTTTAGCTCTTGGCCATCTTTGCCAACGTCCCTAGTAAGGATACATATCGGACTCTCGGGAACAGTACGGAGGTTCACAAACTGGGTATGGGTACCATTTCACTGACAAGTGATTCTCGATGGCACTCATAATCAAATGACGCGCACCAGATTAGGTTCTCGTCGATCATTCAACTGAAGTCTGAAGAGGAAAGCGAGGGAGCAAGTGCTTCTGTCACGATCTGTCGTTCGTTTCGTCTGCCGCTGTTCCCTGAACCACATGTAGCGCAAATGTTCACGACGCGCAATCGCCTGTCGTGCCTCGAGATATTGGAAATGGGCCTAGATGGACGCAAGGCGGACGAACCTTGAATAAAAATTCTCATACCAAAGTGCTTGAACCAATCTATTCGGGGATTCTCGGTGCCTTCTTCAACGTTTTACTTACTGGGGGTAAGAGTTGACATGGCTTCATCCGGCAAGTCGGTTTAGGAGGCAAGAGGTAAGGGAATGGTTTGTCAATCTATTGCGGCGCTCGCTGTAGCAAACTGATAGACTACGACATGGCTAATACATTTCATTTGGCTGTGGTCCCTTTGAGTTTGCGTATTCGAGCTGCAAGAGCTCTTTCTCTAAATTTTCGTTCTGGTCGGCACGAAGGTAAGGTTGGGACCATGGCCTTGGAATTAGTGGATGCTTACCGCACGTTGCAGCTCGAGGAGTTTAAGCCGAGCCAACGACGCTTCATGTTGCCGTCCCGCGACCATGCTCTAATTAGGCCAAATTCGTCAAGACTCGCACACCTGTGAATTCGGTGGCCACTGCTCACTTTTGCGGTCTTGGAGTTGAGACCCTTGAAAGGCTCGAGCTCGTCGAAGGCAACAGGCCAGAGCCCATAGCTTAAGTTCACGTTTATTAAGCCTGCGTACGCATGACAACGGAGGATCCCTTACCTCAGTAGCTGGTCATGCAGCTTATCAATGTGCGCTTCAAGACTCGATAGGTAAATCGTGCGCCTATGAGGTGCGCCCAATGTCGATCTGGCGTAAACGCAGTGTTCGACAAGTCGAGTGAGAAACAGGACCGTGTAGACAAAAGAGAACGAGCGACCTACAATTCGTAAGGACTGAATATATGTTTTTCGAGTGCGTGATTCCAAATCTTTCGTCGCTTCGCGTCTGAGTCTTTCTTTGCCAGTAGGCGGGCATAGGGGTGGCTGACGCTCGTCCGTGCAGTGCCGGAGGTAGCGTCTTGCTGTTTGGCAATACGCCTCGACTCGACTGGCCCCTCGAGTACTCGACCAGTGAGGAGCTCACTGGTTTTATCCGCCATCGGTGATAGCGATTCCTGGTGCTCCTCATTCATGGTCCTATACGCTGGAAGGGCAGGAATGCTGATGGCTGGAATCTCTGTCCCCATTCCAATCTGGTTGCCGGGAGAAATAGAGAGGACGCGGGGACTCTGATTTTGTTGGAGTTGGATCATCGAGCCACTGTCCGGAGGACAAAGCATCTGAAGAGGATCAAAGTGGACAGACCCCAGTTGACCCTGGTGCCGGTAAGTATTTGGCTTTATACAATCAACGCCAGGAAGTCAAATAAGACTGAATGCCAATTCTGATGAGGGGTTGTTGAAACGGGACGTTGTCAATCTGGGTTCTTGGGCAAAAGAAGGTGTGATTTGTGTGATTACCCAGAAGGGAGAGTCCCCGAAAAGTTTTCTAATCTTTCTCTTACTAGAACAAAACATGAAAGGAGGGAACCATCGAGGCATGGCTCGTCTAATAAGTTACGACAAAAAACTTCGACATACTCCTCGGGTCTGTTATTTCAAAGAAAACAGAATGAAGGATAGACAGCAGTAGTGGGATCGGGCCCTACAGGCAGTCCGCTGGAACCGTGGGGAGGTCGGGGGCCGCATGGCAGTTTGACTGGCTGGAGCCTGCTTCGAATTCGTCCCGCCGAACTAGTGCGATTGCTGGACTTTGGGTTTTCTATTGCGTACATTCAATTTTTTATCGATTTATTTTTTCTCGACCACCGGGTCTGTCAACAGCTAACAGCAGCGACTCATTGGAAAGAAGAATACGCCGGAGTGCACGACGAAAGACAACGCGACTGGGATCTTACAGTGGGATTCCACCTAAACGATCTGATCACTCACCGGGCCAGTGCTATCCCCTCCTGCAAATATTTGCTTGCTCACGCTACCGAATCCTTCAGATTGCTTCAGATTCGGCTGGATCTTAATACTGCCTCTTCTATCACTTTTCTTTTAGGTCCCCGGCTGCTTCTATTTGGCGACCATGATCGACTTCCTTCATTTTCCCCCCTGGGAGCCTGGGAGACTTTCTGACGTCTATAGGATACATCATCGTTTACTTTTTCCGTTCTATAAAGTCTTGAACAGTTTTTCTCTCTGTTCAAGACGAACCGCCGTGAATCTTCTGTCTGTTGGTCTATCAACTCCGCTCATTTCACAAACTCCCCGCGACCTTACTGTGGCGATGATGCATGGTGTTTCATTTCAGGTGAGTTGAACTTTTCTGTTGTCTCCGCCGTCTCATCGTGGAGGTTGCCAGGGCTCATATGGATCATCGGAATCAACTCTCATCGGGAGCGCTCCCTTGCATTCCATCCCAGGCCACCTGCCTTTCCCCAATACTAGCTCCGCCAGTCAGCCTTCCATTCATATGTATCCGAACCATCCAAATATCCACCACGTAGACTCGAATATACACCGACATGAAGACATTGGATCACTGGGTGGCCAGTGGCATGCGGCGCAAACTTGTGGTAATCTGATGTCCCCGCCGCCTGCCTACGATTTCGATGGGACGTCTTACCCAATGCTTCCCTGCACGACCTCAACTCCGGTCCAATTTCCCGTGAACCAAGAGGAGGTCAGCACATACTTCAGTTATCCTTCTACCGGAGTCGCCTCGCAGCCCTCGCCGCTTGCATCCGCTCCGGAGCCCATGCAGAGTTGTCATGTGCAAGGCTTCATCAAGAGTGATCCTGCTTCGCCTTGTGCTGGTTCAGGTCCCATAAACATGTTCCAGGACGCCCAGCCGACCGTATCGATTACTACCTTCCCTACACCCAGCGAACTGCTCTACGAAATCCAAAGCAATGAAGCCACGAGTCCTGCGTCGGACTCGAGCGCGGACTCCGGCTCGACGTCGTCCCAGAGAGTGCGGTCTTGCGTACCCGCGGGCGTTCCTCGTGTCCAACCCGCAGAGCTTCCAATGTTCATGCAACCTGCGAGGTAAGTCGTTGCCTTTTCTAGTCCATGTCCATCTGTCTTTGCTCACAAGTAAGCTCGTGTTCATTTCTAGGGATGGCATTTCGTCGCACGAGAAAAAACGCCAGCTCCTCGAGTGTCTGGAACAATACGTTTTGTACTTGCATGAGCAACTCGCTCTGACTGGGGTGGAACCCGTGCCGCTAGAGCGTACTGCCAATTACCGGGGACTTTCCAGTCGGTCCATCAGGGTGGGTTTTAACTTTGTCGTATCTACATCTATCTTTAACATACTCATACGCCCCCATCAACGCCCCCTCAGACCCTTTTGGTCCACACGGAAAACACGAACAGGAAGCTCAATTCCACGATTGTGGCCGAAGAGGAAAGAGTCAGTAACCGGTCTGCTTTGGCCACTTGACAGAGGCTAACTAGGTTATTTCAAAAACAGTTTCTTAGGCTTCGGGAGGCATTGGACAAGCGTAGGATGCCGCCCGGCACGATGCAATCTGCACACCCTGTATTCAAAAATAACGTCACCCTTCCTTTCATCTGAATCCTCCATCTGTGCTCTACTTGTGGGCATCCATTGGCGCCTGGCGCTGACACCTGTTCTTGAACGCTATTTGCAAACCATCTTATTCTCCCTACTTAATGTACATAACGACACTTTGTTAATTGTGATTACCCACTGCGTGTATAATGTCAATGATCATAATTCTCGCTCAGATGCGACCGATTCAATCGATAGAAGAATAAGTAAATGTCCAAGTCCAACAGCTTTCAAGATAGATGACCTTCATGGCGTAAATGGGGTGAAATGTTTAGAGGTCCTGGTAAGGTGGCAGGTCGTCCTCCTTGCCTTTCTCTGGCTTGTTGTCGCCTCCCGGCTGTTGAGAAGCACCGGAATGCAGCAACTTCTCCCGCTCCTCCCTCTCGAGCCTCTTCTTCTCATCCTCGGCGCTCTCGTAACTAGGGGCGTCGGTATTTGACGGTGGCGCGTTATAGGCCTGGGAGTAGGTAGCAGCCAATCTTTGCTTCTCGTCTTCCGCGCTACTCCATTTAGGTGCAGCAGCAGCAGCACCGGTGGCGCTTGACGGCGAGGCGAAGGGAGGGGGATCGGCGTGGGAGGACGAATGAGCAGCTCGCACGTCGTGGAGAGACCCACTAGCAGGTCCAGGCCCTTCTGGCCCAGTGGACACCGGAATACCAGTTTCTGCTATAGTCGGCGTGATGGGAGGGAGAGCTGATGCTGGCTTCGCGGGGTCCGGCGCAATGATGGGAACGGGGGAGGTGGTTGAGGGAGAAGTAGCGATATTGCTACTCGAGCTGGATGGGATCTTGGCCGGTTCAGTGTTCAAAGTCGAAGGATTGATTGGCAACGCCTGACTCTTGGGAGAGGAGAAAGACACAGGGGGGGAGGAAGCGGGCACAGGGGGAGAAGAGACAGACGCAGGGGGAGAGGACAGGCCGGTATCTTTACGAGCTTCCAAGGGTCCGGTGGCACCAGGCGGAGGAGTGACAGGGAGTCCGGGATGGGTAGCTGTGGCGATGGAAGAAGACATACTTGACAATTCACTGGCATGACTTTCACCGAAACTGACTGTGTCAGATCGACTGAGTTCGGAGGTACTGCTAGAAGAAGGGAGGTTGATGTGGCCGGTCTTGTAGTTGTCGAGCGCGCGTTGGAGAGATGCCCGAATGCTTCCCGTGCGTTGCGCGCCTTTGTAAGGACTCGAAGAACTGGGCGGGACGTTTGGTAACACGTCGACAAGGGTACTACCAGCCTGAGCAACAAGGACAAGTTTCTCTCCGTACTACAAGAAAAAGACATGAGTCCAGCAGTTTGCCTGAGATATCATTGTGTCTTACCTCTCGAAGGGCCTCGAATTTGAGCGATTCGGATGCCTTTACTCCCTGACGTTTGAGGAGTTCGACTTCTGCTTCAAGACTCGCGTCGTCCATCTCGGCCTTCCTAATCTGGTCCTTCAGCTCTGTGATCTTCTTTTCCATTCCCTTCTGGTTATCGTTCTCAATCTTCGCCAGCTGATTGCGCAATCCTGCCCGAATGTTCCGCCTGGGAGCCAAAGCGGTCTCTGCATCACGAAGTGCCTTCAAAGGCGCACGAGCAGCGTCCAGCTTGACGGCGAGAGAGCTGGCAAGGGATCCCTGAACGAAGTTGAGGTACGCGAGCCGATCGGTCACTACATCGCGATCAAAAACTCATTAATTTCCGCAAGGAACCCAGAATCAGGAGACTTACCATCTTTGAGATCATCCTGCTCGTGCTGGCCCCACATGTAGAGCTCTTTGCTCTGTGCTTTGGAATCACGCGAAACGTTATCGAAGTCAATCGCTACACCTTTCTCAGTGGTGATGATCTTCTGAACAGGCGACGCCGATCTACAAGATTGGGGCAGTATCAGCACGTAGCTGGATGAACCACAAAAACAGGCTAGGACACGTACCCATACTGTTGCTGAAGGCTTCGGAATCCGTGAGAGATGGCCTCAAATGCATGAGACTTGGTTGAACCTCCTTGAGCAGCCTCGTTGGCACTCGGTTGTGCAGCCGAATCAGGCGAAGTAGGTCTTCCGTGTCCAGAAAGATGTGGCCCTAGAGGAGATTGTTGCAAGGCCGTCTGCGCCTTATCCGCAAAGGACGAAAGAAATCCTGGTACTGGCATGATGGTGGTGGAAGGGAAAGAGTTTGTTTGAACCTTGGCAGTCTGACTAGAATTTGTACTCTGACTGCGAACTGCGTGAAGGGCGATACGACGTCATTCGGGCACGTGGGAATCTGTACAGCAACAATAGGTGGCAGTGTCGTTCATTGTTCCAGCCCCACCATGGTTGTCGCACGAGCGCAAGGCTCAAGCCATCCGTTATCAAACAACATAGATATGGTTTATAATAGTAACAGAATCCAAAGACGATGGTATACTTCAGACTATGATCTTCTTCGCTCCTTTCTTCTTTTCTGAGTCCTTGTGCGACAAAAATTCGACTTCTGTTGCCAATGGACCTGCCAATTTTGCGCTGTCCGCGTATCCTAGAACACTCGATTTGAAATGGCGACCGACGCTCTCAATCCGCTCCCGAAGTCCATCTTCATCGGTCGGAGAGACCCCCGGCGCCAGGCGCGTCCATATCGACAGACGGTAGAATTGTGGACGAGTCGAGACGATAACTCCAGTGATGAGGGAGGTTGGCGGCGGTGCAGAAGCGTCACTGGCCGTCAATGACGGATCGAACGTCTCTCCAATAGCAGCTAGCATCTGTGCTAACGATAAGCTGGAACCGCGAGCAAGTAAGTGTCAGAGTAACGCACAGTATACAACCACATCTTATCGACGTTGTTCCTGTTCTTGTCTTTGGGGAGTTGAATGCTCCACTTTCCTCCGTTCTTGTTTGCTTCATCTTCCCAAGCAGGGATGATTCCTTCCTAAGGACGCGTCAAAAATGATTAGAGTGATAGTCTAAGCTTGCAGAGCTAAGATTTTCTACCTTGAAAAGATAGTAGTTTGCTTTCTGAGGTAGCTGAGAGGGCGGCACAATGTTGTTGTAGAGACTGTCGCAAGTATGTCAATAACGATGGTCGATCGTGACAAAAGTGCCCTTCTTACCCCCAAAACTCTTCAACACTGTCGAAACTGATAACTCGTTTTATATCTTCCATCCAGCCTTGTGCTGCAGCCACGCCTGGTGTCTGAGCAAGAGGGGTCTGGGGGAAGGCGGAAATGGGGGTTTGGGGGAGATTACGTCCTTTGGTCATCGGTGAGTCAAACCAAAGGGTCCAAGACGAGTAAAGAGGGTGCTAATATTTTTTGAACGAGTCTCAGCGCGAAGTCAGAAACGAAACGGTCCGGATCGAACACTCACCTTGACATTGAAGTTGGTAGGGTCACTGAAAACCGTTCGAATATTTTCCGCCTGACTCTCCATGTTAACTTCTTGAATTTCTCCTGGATCCGCGGAGTCTTTCTGGGCGTCAGGGTGATCTGCCATGGCAGCATTGAGTGCATTTCTCGAGGCGGTGAGGGCAGGGCCAGTCAAGGTGGAAGCCATTATGTCTAGGTGAAGAAAAGTCGATTTGTAGCGATTGAACAGCAACTGAGACGCAGTCGAGAGCTGGAATGCAATGAAGAGCGGAGAGTGTTAGGAAGAAGTAAGGAAAACAGTTGGAGAGTCTCTAAGGAGAGATTCGAAGGTGAGTGAGTGGTGAGTGTAGCTTTGAGAGTAATTTGTTGCCGTTCGGCCCCTTGTCCACTTACTTTTTCCTTTCCCAGGATTACTTCGGTGCGGCTAGATCCGTCCCCGGACCTGAAAGTTATCAGATAATCGTTTGACTGACTAAGACTGACTTATCTTTTCCCGGACCCACTACCGTTCCCTCCCAAATTCCTTTGCGTCCTTCGCAAAGAGGCTCTATGGATCCCTTCAATGCGAAGCTCGCTGCTGCGGCTGCTGGGTCCACACTGACGGCCTTGACCAGTACGTTCTCTATCGATTGTCCTTCAGTTTGTACTCAGTTCTAAATCTAGTGACACCCTTCGATGTGGTCAAAACACGACTTCAGACACAACGGCCAGCCCCAGATCCTCTGTTTCCTCGACCCCCTCCCAATACGTGCTGTAGACCAGGTCAAGCTACATGCATACGGAATATGTCGTCATACGCACGCCCGTTATTACAAGAGGAAGTCGTTTGCGTCTGGGAGAACGGCGTTTTCAAGGCTCAGCGGGTAAATGGGTTCCTCGACGCGGTTCAGCACGTATTACGAGCTGAAGGAGTTCGCGGTCTGTGGAAAGGTGCTGGGACGACACTGTGAGTCATCTTCTTGTCTACAGTAAGCAAGTCTCTGACCAGATTCGTGCAGAGTGATCGGTGTTCCAGCCTCAACGAGTTACATGCTCACATATGATCACCTCTTGAACGTCGCCCTTCCTCCTCTACTCCCAGCTTCTCTTGTTCCTTTAACCGCTGGTATACTCGCTCGTAGCGGTATCTCAACGATTGCATCACCCCTCGAGTTAATACGCACCAACCTACAGTCGACGCCGGTATCGGCCGGGACTCCACATACACTCCGTTCAGTACTTACCTCCATATACGGACTCGCTAAATCTCAAGGACCGTTATCGCTGTGGAGAGGTCTTGGTCCCACCTTATTGCGCGATGTTCCTTTCTCTGGAATCTACTGGGCTGGGTACGAGTCATGTAAACAGGGTTTCGCACGAATGGGTAGAGAAGGCGCATGGGTAGCGTTCATCAGCGGCGCGGTCAGCGGAACCTCCGCAGCGCTGGTGACCTCTCCACTGGACGTTATCAAGACCCGACGACAAGCGTTGGTCATGTCCACATCGGACGCCCCTCAAGTTACATCATCTTTCCGGTTAATCAAGCAAATCGTTCAGACAGAAGGTACCACTGCACTTTTCGCGGGATTGACTCCGCGAATAGCGAAGATTGCCCCTGCTTGTGGAATCATGATTGCTTGCTTCGAGGTACGTTTACGAATTATGGAACTCAAGAGAATGCAGCCTGATCTCTTCCTGCAGGGTTTCGGGAAGTTCTTGTCATCGAAAAATTAGACTAGACCGTCATACATGACATCTTACACGCATTGTTGTTATTACTGTATACCGAGGGAATAATCTATGTAGCAATATTATAATGGATACAAGCCTATGTGCATGTGTGGTATAACATCCCAGATATTCCGCAGCGTCCGAGATCGTCAAAGTCATGAGATGATGTGTATATCCTATCCAAGCCTATTCATTTGCTTCTGAGCAGCAGTGAGTTTGCCCCCGACCGTGTCCACCTCGTTCGAAAGGTCGTCCAACATCTCTATTTGTGTGCCAATTTCTGCAGAGATGGCCTCTCCGAGATGCCGCTGTCGATGGAGAATGGTCGTGAGCTGGGAAAGTTGACTGTCCTGACGGTGCATCTGCTGTTGCTGCAGCGAAAAGACTCCGTAATTGTCAAGAGGTCGTGTCTCCTCCGTTTGCTCCGGCTTCACTGGTGCTCCAAACACTCGCGTAACTCGAGAGAATGCATTGGATCCTCCCATAAGGGCCTCTCTATCAGAGGCAGGTGCGGTCGTCGCGAAGGCGGTGGAGTTCCGGTTTACAGGTTGCTGCTGCTGCCGTGCGACTGTGGCCATCTTGCCCAGCTTCTCACAATCGTCCTGTAGTCTGGCGACCATGTCCGTCCGACGTTGCAGCTCCCCCTCACTCAACCCCGTCATAGCAAGCTCCTGCAGTCCCTTCCCTAGATTCCCTATACGGGCCAAAACCCCAGCGAGCTTCCGCTTCGCAGCGACGCTGGATTGGTGAGAGGCATTGATATCTCCCTGGTCAGAGAGCGCCTCTCGTTTGTTGATGTCAGCACGAACATCCCGAAGGCGGTTCTGAATCTCCCGGTGTTCATCTAGCCATGAGGCAGAGCTGAACTGGGTTGGAGGGCCCCCTAGGACGCCTGCTTGTTTGCCTATCGGCACACCAAGGAACTCCTTGAAGGCATGATTCTCCCGCCACCTGTCGTCTTTGGCACCGACAATGGCTCGGAGGTACGCTTCAAGTCCGACTTTGCGCTCTTCAAGCAGTTTGGGGTCGGAATGAGAGCGAAAAATGGAGTATTTGTGCTTTGGGGGTAAGGGACAAGGAGGGGGAAGACCTGTTGATTTGGTCAGTTCGACATTGAGGTCATCGAACTCTGAATAACGACGCCACATCGTCCATGAGCGAACATTGGCCTGGACCTGAATACGATAGGCAGTATGAGGTTTCGGGGAAGACCGTTCTTGGTGGTCGACCACTTGGACTGACTGAATCGCACTCATGCTGGCCGTTTGAGTAGAACATGCTGATTTCCGGAAATAGACTCAAGGTGACATTGTGACAGAGTAACGCTATTTATTTCGTCTCCGATCGCCGCCCGGTGACGATGACGAAGCGTGCACCTTCTTTCCGTACATACAAGCCAAGCACTGTGGCAAAGAAATTCCAACCCATGCCCCGTGTCCTCAGGAAACCAATGAAACCTGGGAAAACATCGTTACTTATGTCCTCTAGCTTCACGTCCGTGTACCCAATTCTCTCCATCATCTCGACATACCCCTCCATAGAAATCATATTCTCCTTTGGCATGAGTTTCAAGATCGAGCGCGTCAAACTTGGCTGTTTCAACGCGTTGCTCTTGAAACAAATGTCTGCAAGTGCGACCCGACCCCCTGGAGCACAATGCTGATGAACTTGGCGAAGGAATTTTTCACGCGTACGGAAATGATACGCGCAATCGAGGGCGAATACTACGTCGAAATGGTTCGTGTTGTCGGGGTGAAGAGGATGATCCTGTTTCTCCTTGGGAGTGTAAACCGCGTCCCCGTGGTACAGCGACGTCGTAGTTTGCTCAACTGTCAAACCAAGCTTTTCAACTCTAGCAACAGAGCGTTGGTGATGCGATGCGAGACTGGTAATCCCTGTGAGAGATTCTGGTCGAGGGACCGTAGGGTCAGTGAGGAGGACGATGAGTGATTCTCCCGTTCCATGACCAACATCTTTTTCTTGGTATCAGCAACGAGAAATGCGCAAGTTAATCGTCGACGGCTCACCCAGTACCCTTTCACCATTTTTGAGTTCTGCCGCGTTCACGAGTCTTTTGGCCAAAGCTGAGAGCAGTTGAAAAACTATGCTTTGATCCAGTCAAAGGAGGCTAACCTTCACAGGCTCGTGGAAAGACTCGAGTGTCCTAGAGATTACGGTTCAAGAGACAGAGCATGAGCGCAGAACCCTTGCTAGCAAACGCGTAGTAAGAACCTTCCAGAGCCCCATGTTGAGCCATTCCGTCTTGGGGGATGCATTTTTGTCTTCCCCGGGTAGTCGGTTTAGTGATAGATGGAACAGGTTGTAGGGATCTGACGACTTTGCATACACGGTGAGAGAAACCAATATCAAAGCGAATCCTAGGAGAGCCAGGGAGACAGAACTGAAGAATTCTGCCATGGTGGGAGAGGTCAAACCTTCATTGATAATTTGTACGTAAGGAACCTGGGGAACAAGTAAAAACGGGTCGATAAATCAAGGTGGTGATTGTGTGATTACAACAATACAACTCATAGGGGGAAACAGTACATATATCTAGCAATACCTCGCTCGACGTCAACAGCTATCAATCCCAGCCAGCATCTAATTTCACGCGATTGTCTTGCTTGGCCTTGCTCCCTTGAGGCCGACCTGCACGACGAGTACTCCGCTTCGAGTGGTACTTTCTCTGCTGTTGTGCACGCGACTTCTCCAGACTGTTCGACACCACATCTTTAATGTTCTTCTTCTTCTGCCGGGGCACTGTGTGATTGACGGGTGAAGAAGTCCGTGACTGGGGCGGGGACCTTGAAAGATCGCTGCAGTGGGAGGACGGAGGGTCCATTGGCGGTGTAGAAGCACGAGATGTTGATTCTTCCGTCTTCGTAACAGCAGCGTTCTCGTCCGGCTCAACTCCATCCGTATCCGCATGCCCACGGCGTTCACCCTCGTCAATCTCAGGTTCTTCTTCCTCTTCTTCCTCTTCTTCCTCCTCTCCTTCCTCCTCCTCGTCGTCCTCTTCGCTATCCTCTTCAGGATGAGATGCATCTCCTTCTTCTGCTTTGACCGTTTCCATGTACTATGTTCAAACTGATAAGTACTACACATTGAAAGCGCGACTCGAACGAACATACCTCTTCCAAAGCTTTCTGGTCTTTCCGGGAGAATCCACTTGCTGATACCTCGACATCAAGTCGGAAGCTTGGTTCGCCTCCGTCTTCTGCGAAAACGCGCTTGAATTTGGGATACAGCGCACTTTCGTATTTGAACCTGCGCCTGAAGAACGTCCGGATGCACTCGACGTCGCGATTAAAATACCTGCGATATAGAATTAACGACGGGCTTTTGCAAGCAAAGGTAACGAAGGACATACCATTCCGCGTTTTCGTGCGACGTGCTGACCATCTGAGGGAAGTCGATGACAACAGGGTCCCCCGATTTTCTTCGTATTAGGATGTTAAATTCGTTGAAATCTCCGTGGATGAGCCCTGACCGCGCAAAGCGCACGATGAGGTCCATCAGTGTAGAATAGAGCTTTCCCGGTGAAGGCACGTCGTCTATCTGGCGCCTGTTCAAAAAGTACTCAGAAGTAGGTCGGTCAGGCGATAATATTGGCTCATACAGAGGATAGGCGTCGATGAATTCCATTAAGATGCAGTGTCTCGCTTGATCTATAGGCTTGGGAACCGGAAAGTCGTGCTCGTATAACACCTACGGCTCCTTGTTAGCACAACGGGATTTGTAAGATGATCTTGGCCCAACCTTCATAAACGCCCACTCTTTCTGAGCTGCTAATCTTGACATGTACATCCACGATGCTGACTTTCGTTTACCGAGGTAGTCTCGGTTTTGTTTGATCGTTCGGAAAGACATGCGACCCAACCTAAAGCCAGACACATGAGGCAGCAATGACAGAATGCAGCGGAGCCATACGCACCTGTGCAGCTTCAAGACCATCTCCTTTCCTTCGGCATTTGCGACGATATAGATATCTAGTAAGAGTATTCATCAGCAAAGCTCACGAAAGGTTCGTGACACGCTCTCGCACCTGACTCCTTCCCGACTCCAATCTGGTTCCCTACAGAGCTCATAGTGTCTCTCTTTGACATCGCACGCATTGCAAGATAGTCATAACCTCCATAAGTCAACCTATAGCCGTCGTCTACCCTTGGTAAAGCGTCAATGACCATTTCTCGAGCTTAGAGAACGAATCACATTTTGCGTTCTGAACTCTCGACACCAAGTTTCGTTTTGCCAAGGAGCCGATGAGTTTATTGACGCCTCCATTTCGTAGGCCTGATATTTGAGCGATGAGCGGTGTAGGAACAACTTCATGGTTTTTCGAGCCCATCTCTACCTGTCTCGAGGTCAGTCAACATGATTTCAAAAAGCGATAGGAAACATACAGCCGTAAGGACTCGGAATTCATCCGACGTGACATATCGAAGATCGGTAGCATCGAGCTTCATCGTGAACACAGAAAACAAGGTGAGAGTTGTAGGCAAAGACCAAATGCCGCGGGCATAGAAAAAAATCGCTGCATAAGTGCCGGCGGCACTTTGTCAAGTTCAACTCCACCACGATGTCCGCCACTGGATCACCAGAAGTGAAACGGGCTAACAAGGCGAGTTGTATGCCGTGAAGAAAGCCAGCTATCTGATTCTTTCATAATTAGGCATCTGCGTCGGACATACAGGGTGCTCTGAACGCTGTCCCCGGGAATGATTTCGGGATACGCGCTTTTCAGAACTCGAAGGACTTACCCGACGACTTTCGAGATGCTATCTGGCAGATATTTGAAGAAAATATGTACTCCCTGTGAGTGCTGGCGCTTCATTGTCATTCTATGTCTTATGGATTACCAATGGAGGTATGTCAACTCCCCGAACTTTCAATGGGATCCCAAGGCGAAGAAGAAAGAGCTCTTTCACAAACACTCTCGCTTCCTCGTCGCGTCTCCTGCAAACCAATCTGATGCATTGGCTGGTTACACGATGTTCAGATTCGAACATGAACAGGACGAAAACCTATTGTACTGGTCAGTCACCGCTCCATAGAGTGTATTATCCGTGTCCTTGATAACGTCTCTAGTTACGAGATCCAAGTTCGAGGCTCGTATCAAGGGAAGTCCCTTGGTAAAATACTCATGGGAGCCATCGAGCCTATTGCACAAAGATGGGAAATGGAAAAAATCATGCTGACTGTCCTCAAAGGCAAGTCGGGCGGCCCATCCCCTCCGCTAACGCCGCTAACAACTCGTTCGTCTTCAGCCAACACTCGTGCCTGCCAATTCTACAGAGCACTCGGGTGAGTTCCATTCAATCCATTGAGTCCTTCTCATGTTTCACGGTCGTGCACCTTAGGTTTGCACTCGACCCAAGCAGCCCCACAGACGACGACGAGGGTTACGAGAACGTCGACTACGAGATACTATCCAAGACCATACAAGCGTCACCGTGATAGTCGATTTAGCCTTTCTTGGATCTGTCGGAAGTCCAATGGAATATAGGACGTAGGATTCATCAGATAACGTCGTCACCTGGAGGAAGGGATGTTGCAGGGAGCCGTACGAAACTGGAAGTGTATCCTATTTTGGGGTGGTGTCATACAGTCATCTGCCGAAAGGTAGCGATGAGTGTTGAGCGTGAGCAAATAGACAGACCGGGCGGATCCTACATCCTCAAGCGGCTTTTAAATCGCCTCAGATCATCGTCAAGGCCAGCTCACTTGAACTTTCGGAACTTCTCAGCGGAATCCATCATCTCAGACACAGCACCAACCCACCAGTGTCATTTCTGTCAGCGAAAATCGGACCGCCAGCGGTCAAGTATGCACAGGAATTCCAAAGAGTGATCCGTTGGTAACGAAGTAAAGACTGGGTTGGAAGGATGGACAGCGTCCTAGATTTTGGCCATTAACCTCCGTGTCTCCTGTGGAGTGAAATGTAGAATAACGGATAGAACCTTGACCAGGTTCGGCTGGAAAAGAAAGTCAGGAAGAGCCCGTGAGTTGGATGGGTGTGCAACGTACTCTCATCTCCTTATGTTCTAGAAATTGGAAGATCACATTCCGAAGATATTCGAGGTTAACCTCTTCATCGTCCTTTGTGGCGCTACTTGAGGATGAACGTTCCTTGGCAGGTGTATCCGAAGAGTTCGAGGAAATCGAGACCCTCGAGTCGGTCGCTGAGTTATCCTTCGACGTCCAGTAACCCACACCGGGATTCCGCTGTCGATCTAGCAGCGCTACAGAAGACTGGACTTTGCG
The DNA here is from genome assembly GCA_024721195.1 of Marasmius sp. AFHP31. Lineage (NCBI taxonomy): Eukaryota > Fungi > Basidiomycota > Agaricomycetes > Agaricales > Marasmiaceae > Marasmius > Marasmius sp. AFHP31. The sequence continues at coordinate 28,344 of JANHQD010001032.1, forward strand.
CAGCTCCTCGCGTAAGGTCTATACGAGCTCGTTAGTAAGAGACATCCGAATTGAGGTCAGCTTACTTTATTTCCTGAACGCAACTGTGTTTCCCGGTTCTTACCCTCTTCAATGAGTGCCTCAAGGGATTTGATGTGGGCCTCCAACTCGACGATTTTGGACTTGATAGAAGTCTAAAGAAGGAGTCGGTGTCAATACAAGCCAAGCGTGCAATTCGAATGTACGGACCTCGTTTTCCTTCATCTGCGCAACGAGTGCTTCAGAGTTCTTGTAGGATGACTCTTTGGAATGTAGCTCTTCCTTCAGCTTCTCCGCGTTGGCCTTGAGAGTATCCACCACGCTCTCGTCCTGTTCCTTGAGGCGGCTGGCGGAGCCCAGCTTCCCTTTGAGCTCTTCTACTTCCTTGTTCCTCTCTCGAAGTTTGCGAACCCACTCCGTCTCGCTCTCTGTCCGTTCCTTCTCAACGGTGTTGACAACCCGCTTCAACTCCGATATTCTCGCCTCGTACTTAGCTTCCATCGCTGAAAGCATACGAGCAGCCTCTTCAGAGGTACCAGAGTCCTCTCTGGACTGCCTTTCCATCTCCCTCCGAGACTCTGCCAGCTCCTCTCGGACTAAAGCAAGACGATCTTCCAACTCTCGGACCTGATGCAGCAGTTCCACGTTCTCGCTCTGGAGCGAGTCGGCTCGAGATTGATAAGACTCCATTTCCGCCTGCCGCATCTGGAGCTGGTCGAAAAATTCGTTCTTATCCCTGGTGAGTCCTTGCAATTTCTCCTCTAAATTCGATATTTGTGATGCCTTCTGAGATAGTTCCTTTGCATGGGAGTTCTGGAGGCCATTTCAGAGGGAGTTCCAATCCGCGCGTCATTCAACATACCTTGAGCGTGATAGCCTCAAGTTCAAACTGGCCTTTCATTGCCGACATCTCCTTTTCGTGCCGATCCTTCGCGAGTGAGAGTTCCTTATCGAATTGGCTCTTCAGCCCGGAGACAGCTTTCTCGCGTTCTGCGTTCACCGACTCAATTTCAGCCTTGAGCCTCGCCTTCTCGGCATCCTCTTGAGCTTTCCCTGCTGCTCCTTGTTCTCGTAGGCTTGTAAGCTCCTTGACGGCGTCCTCCTTATCCTTCTCCGCTTTGACTAGCTTCTGTCGGACTGTCTTCAACAAGCTGATCGCCTTGACACGCTTTTCCTCTTCCTCCTTCGAGGCTTCCTTCGCCTTGTCCACTTCCTTCTGAAGACGCTCGATCTCTGCCTTTTGTGTGGCAAGTTGACCTTCTCCTTGAGTCGCGGATCCTTGAGACGCTTTCAGTAGTGCGTCGGTTTCCGAAAGCTGCTTTCGAAGGGTCTCAATTTGTTCAGATTGCGAGCCAGACTCCAGACGATGTGTATCGCGCATTTCCTCTAGACGGTCCTCTTGTCCTACAAAGAGGTTGAGTGAGCTGGAAGACGGGAAGGGGAGGGGAATACATACTCTCGAGTTTCCCATTCAATCGTTTGATTTCGTCCTGCGAGATCTAACATACGGATGAGTAGAGTCCACTTATGCAAACCAGGAAGGTAACGCACCTCGACCTTCAACTTCATGTTTTGGAAATATTCCCGCAACGCTCCGTCATCTTGGAAGGTCTCCAGTGGTGTAAATTCCCTGATGATAGCATCAGCTGCTAATTTCTCGGCCTGAAGTCTCTTGAAGGAGGTGGATACGTCTTAAAACGACATGAGAAAGAGGATGAAACCGATTGTTTATATTTACCATTGAAACGCCTCTCGACTAGTTGCAGTCTCTCCTGTAGCTCTTCTACCGTCGGAGATGTAATTGACGAGGGAGAGGGTTGCCGTTCGTGTACCGCTTCAGCATCGGCCGGGGTAGCGGAGGAATGCGAGGATTCTTCAGCTGGTGTCTTCTCGTCTACTTCCGTTGTCGTTGGTTTATTTGTGCTCTCTCCATCATCCTCGACTGTTGTTGTTGGGACAATCGTGCTCTCTCCAGTATCCACCACATTCTGTCCTGCCTCAGATGAGTTGGATGTTGCTGTCTCCTGTTCTGGAGGTGGCTGGACGGTTGAGTCGTCAGTGGCGACGGTAGGTGCTTCCTTAACGGTGGTGTCTAGAAGAGGTTCCGGAACAGGTTCGGTCTCGGTGGAGTTGGGAGGAATTGGGTCATCCCGTTGCGTTTCCACGGGCTTCGGTGATTCTTCAGTGACAGAACTCGGAATAACTGGTGAATCTTGCTTGGAGAGTATTTCAGCCAGTAGAGGAGCCTGAGCTTCTGCAGTTGGAGGAGATGTCGGTCGCGATTCCGGTAAAGGAGTTGACGTGGGGGATAGTGGGTGTTCTTTCACCACCGTGCTCAACACGCTCGGTGACGGTGAGGGCGAAGCACGACCAGACGAGTCGTGATTTGTTTTAGCTACAGCACCACGTAGACGTTCTTCAAGGGTAAACTTTTTGGTTGACGTGGATGACTTTGGTGCAGGGCTGCCTGACCGTTGGGAGGCTAATGATTTGCGTAGGTTCGTCGATGAATTTTCCGCTGATTGTCCTGAAGATGCGTCTCCAGAATTTCCATCTCCATCGTGACTCTGGCGTGGCTGAGGTGCAAATCCTTCGACGGCTTGTCGAAACTGAGAGAACATACGGTGCTGGACGTGCTGGACGCCACGAATAAAGAAATGTCGTGGGCGCCTAAATATGTAATTATGTTCCGCCGCACGGCCTTCGTCCGCACTGGCTCGGAGTCTTGAAGGACTGGATTACAAAAACACGTATACGGTACACAGAATATTTTAGGGCGTGTCATGTAGCTGCAACCTCTTTGCCTTTCTCACTGGCGACTCCATTGGGCAGTGTAGGGTCTACGACGGGAGTAGGAGTTGATGAAGCAGTGGCCGGTGCGCTGCTTAATTGCCATGCAGGTATTGACGGTCGTCCAATTAATGGTGACGGTGAGTTTATGCTAGCCGGTCCACGGCTCATTAAAAGGGCTTTCAACGATTTGAGTTCTTGTTGCAGTTCCGCCATAGATTGCCCGTGACTTTCTTTGTTCTTCTCCAACATCTGTGAGAGGTGTGAGATAAGTGGATCTGTGTGTAGTATTTGTAAGTTCGCACCTTTGGTAGCATCTCCCGAATGGTGTCTATCTCCTCTCTTATTTCTCGCATCTCATCCCGCGTCGTGGTTTCTCCTTGGCGCATTTCTGTAACTACCGCCTCGACGTCGCGAACCGTCTTGTCGACCCTCTCTTTCTGATCTTCTACCGCGGTGCGTATAGCGGCGGTTTCGGATTGTATCTCCTTGAGCAATGCCTCAGCTGCGTCGAATTGTGCAGTGAGAGCGTCGCGGTCATCCTCGTACACGGTCGTATCCGGAGGTTGTAGATGAGGTTGCACGTATTTCTGGACGTGCCATAAGCCCCGGAACCACCGGTAATGATGCTTCTGAAGCTCACCTTGAATAAGGACACGACGCCATAGGCTACGGTACCGGATACGACTGCACCGATCTATTGCCGGGTTCGTCAGGAGCACATGAATTTCGAGATGAAGGCCACATACGAAGTAGTCGCGCCAGTCCCATCTCTGAGCTGGATATGGGTAGCCAAATCCAGGATAGTTCGCCTGATAGGATGCAGGTATCGACTGGTTCATAGAAGCTTGTCGCATGGCAATTTCTATCTCTGGCTGGGTTAGACCTTTCGCTTCAAGGAATTGGATTCTTTGGGTCAAAGGAGATGCTTGCGTCTAGCTTCAGAGCTTCAGAAAAATTTGTCGGACATTTTATTGAGACGTACTTTGGGATCCACGAGAAAAGAGACAGCATTTCGCATGAGTTCTTCGCGGTCGGCCATGTTCAAGTGATGGTAGTCCAAATGCCAATTGCCGTGAGGGTGCTGTAAGGACTGGAGTCGGGCGGCGAATGCCGGAGAGAGCCGAATTAGCCGCTCCGAGATCCCACAAAAAATTTGAACTCGAGTCCGACAGCCTCCACCTCCTTCTCTCTCCTCTACGTTGTGCACCATGCTACGCGTAGCTGCCTGCAAGGCTCTTCCTCGTAGCTTTGCTGCCTTCTCTCGTTCGTTCTATCTCATCTCTTGTACTCGTTCTCCATTAACTCTCGTTTCTTACAGTTCCCTCCTTCTCTCTCCCGAGACTTCCCCTCACCGCGACCATAAGTACGTGTCAGTGTACTCCCAGCGTTGCTGACCCCTACTGACTTAGTGCGTATAGATGCGACCAGGGGATATGCCTCTTTCAGTCGTGCAAAGCCTCACATGAACATTGGTACCATTGGTAAGAAGCCTTAATACAATTATCCGACCTATTTCCTGATAAAGGATTCTTCCTACAGGTCACGTCGACCATGGCAAAACCACCCTCACTGCTTCAATCACGAAGGTTCTCGCAGAGAATGGAGGAGCGACCTTCACCGACTACGCCCAAATTGATAAGGCCCCCGAAGAGAAAGCTCGCGGTATCACTATCAACTCCACTCACGTCGAATACGAAACGGATTCTCGTCACTATGGCCACATTGACTGTCCCGGACACGCTGATTGTACGTCTCGCTTTGGCTCTGCAATGTACCAGTCAATTCTAATTCCCATATAGACATCAAGAACATGATTACTGGTGCTGCTCAGATGGATGGTGCCATCATTGTCGTCTCTGCAACGGATGGATCCATGCCTCAAACTAGGGAACATTTGCTTTTGGCTCGTCAAGTCGGTATCAAGAAGCTCGTCGTCTTCATCAACAAGGTTGATATGATCTCGGATACGGAAATGCTTGAACTCGTGGATATGGAAATGCGTGACCTCTTGACGACCTACAACTTCGATGGAGAGCACACTCCTATCATTATGGGCTCTGCACTCGCGGCTTTGGAAGGCAAGACTCCTGAAATAGGCTCGGAGAAGATTTTGGAACTCCTCAAGGCTTGTGATGAATGGCTCGAGATCCCTGCACGTAAGCCATTCCACTTTACTTTTTTGGCACTCAACATTCAAAAAAAAATTACTTCTCAGGTGACCTCGACAAGCCTTTCCTCATGCCTGTTGAAGATGTTTTCTCTATTTCTGGACGTGGAACCGTCGCCACCGGAAGGGTACGTTCACATTGCTTTGAATGAAGGCACGATTTCGAATATGCGACCAGGTCGAACGTGGAACTGCCGTGAAAGGTAGCGAAGTCGAAATTCTTGGAATGGGAGAGTCCTTCAAGACCACTCTCACTGGTATCGGTGAGTGGGAACTCGACGGTTGATAGAAGAGCATTTGTCTGACTATCCGTGTCTAGAAATGTTCCACAAGGAGCTTGAGCGGGTAAGGCAATGTCAGCTCTATGCGACCTCGCGTTCTGAAGTCTCCTCATAGGCTGAAGCTGGTGACAACATGGGTGCCCTCCTCCGTGGCGTCAAGCGTGAGCAGATCCGCCGTGGCCAGGTCATCATCGCACCCGGTTCCATGAAGTCTATCAAGAAGTTCCGTGCTCAGGTCTATGTAAGTCCTCTCGTTTCTGGAGTTGTGTTCGCATTACTGACTTGTACGCTCCTCCAGGTCTTGACCAAAGATGAAGGTGTGCCTGCCTGATCTGAGTTCGTCCGACATTCAAACTGATCCATCTCCTGCTAGGTGGTCGTTACACTCCTTTCATGGAAGGCTATCGCCCACAACTCTACCTCCGTACCGCCGATGTTACCGTCACCTTGAAGTTTGCTGAGGGTACTCCCGATGCTGCCGAGAAGATGGTGTGTAACGATGAGCCACTTTTTTCAACCCTAACTCACCTTCATCTTCAGGTTATGCCCGGTGACAACGTCGAGCTCGACTGCGAACTCTACCACGACCTTGCCGTCGAAGTTGGTTCTCGGTACGTACTAGAGTCGTGTTTATTCAATGCCAGATACTGATTAGCCACTAGATTCACCCTCCGTGAGTCCGGCAAGAACAGTGAGTTTCCTATTTTCGAGCACTCTTGATCCTCTGACTGATCCCGTCTCTTTAGTCGGCACTGGTGTCGTCACGAAGATCCTCGAGTAAATTGATACCTGATGGCTCATTACTCGCCTCTTATAACCCTACTCTGTCCGATGACAAGAAATGCGAAAAATGAGTATGGCTGGCGGATGGAGTTGTGGAAATTGCCCCCTCGGTCTTCTCAGCTTGTAAATGCTTCATCGCTAAAAGCAGGTAGAAATAGCGATAGACCACCCCCATATCTTATTCACGTATATTGCTATTAGTAGTTAGGAACCACAAACAATCGAAAAGGTGCCTTTATACGACGTTAAAATGCGTGCAGAAAATGAACCTGGACTGATAACGCGGTCCTGAGAGCCAGACCCTGCAATTGAGAATTAAATATGAGGTGAAGGAGTTCCGCTTCCGTCGTTTAGCCTCTTACCACCTCTCCCTCATGTTCCAACGACTCGCGTTTTCTCGTGCCGCTTCTCTTTCAAGGACGGCTGCACCGTTGCCCCGAGCGCAGAGGGTCCTCTCTCGTCCTACACTTACCAGGACGCTTGTTAGTGCGTATTAGAAGTTGGCATGCTAGGGGCGAGTCTGCTTATACACTATTTCCAGCGAAAAAATACACGGCGGAACATGAATGGGTGTCCTTCGACGATAGCAATGGGGTTGGAACTATCTCCATTACTGAACATGCTCAGGATTCCCTTGGAGATGTTGTCTTCGTTGAGCTCCCAACGTTAGGGACCAAGGTCTCGCAAGGAGGTGCATTCCCGACATAGCTTGTTCTTTTCACCGGACTAATGTTCTTACCCAAACTATTGGCTTTTAGACCAAATAGGAGCGGTCGAAAGTGTTAAAGCGGCTTCAGATATCGTGCGTTCGCCCGTTCATTAATGCCTTTCAGATATCTCAAATCTCCAACAGTACGCTCCGGTATCTGGCACGATAGAAGAAATTAACGAGACGCTTTCATCTCAACCCGGTCTCCTCAACAAATCACCCGAAGACAAAGGTCCGTTCAAACACCACTGGGGCGGCTTGTGCGCGCTGACCGTTCCTTCTGATAGGTTGGCTCTGCAAAATCAAGCTCTCCGATCCTTCCGAGGTAAGTCTTCCGATGCCGAGTATCCGGAAAAACGTGCTGACTTGCAGCAAGATGGAAAAACTCATGACGAAGGAGGACTATGTGAACAGCTATGCGGAGTAGGAAGGTCTGGCGGTGTGATTGTCGTAGATATTATATAGTGGTCGCGTTGAATAATAGTTCTACACTGGCAAACTTCTAAAGAGAGCAAGTGGAGTCTATTTATGAGGATTGCGATGGTTCGTACTTGTACTTCTCGCCGCGTGCCTCCATTCTGTTCTTTGCTTCTTGTAAAGCCCATGTATTGACACTGAGAGGAAAAGAGAGAGAAGGTGTAAGTTGGAGTACAACGGGCATTGCACAAAGGACGCACCTAGTGTCTGGCTTGTAGTAGAGCATGACCGTTGCAAAGGCCATCGAGCCAAACATTCCAATGTACCATATGTTCTCCCAGCTCTCTTTCACTCTCTTTTGGCCTGGTGGAGGAGGCTGAAATTGCCAATGAGCAACTCAGAGAAGTGCAAGTCATCAAGCTACGGACCTTTTCACCAAACAGCCATCCCGAAGGCTCATTATAATGAGGAGCACCGCCAGAAGCAAACCTGACGCCTCGCAGTTGAGTAGATCCCGCTCGCAAAGAGCGTATAGGGAGTTGTGATAACATGGATGTTAAGAAGAATGAGTCGACCACGGCACGGACCGCCAGTAACAGACGACGGCTGAAACTCGCACGCTTATTTACCTCTTCAATTCCTCCATCATCATCCCAGTCCTGTCCCAGTTAATGACACCTAGATAGGCCTACAAACAGTCTGGCGCATGTCGATTGCGGAACTGACAAGAAACTCGTTCCAAAGTGGTCTATCAGCGGCTACTGTCGGTCAGCTTCACGTGTTCGGGTTACGGTGTTCTCAATCTCTCAATTGTTTAGTGGGCTGGACTTTGCAAGCTTTTCAACTCCAAAGATGTGACAATACAGAACTCTGAGGCGGTTGAGAATGAAATTAGCAGTGAGTCATGCTCAATAATACGGTGTGAAGGGACTAACTGTCGACGCGGTGGACATTCAGATTCGGTCTTACACCTATTCAGATCATATACTGGAGATCCCGACCTGTGTAGCTATCTCAAATATGTTGTCCAAAACGGAATGGTGTCCGTCCCGGTGTTTGTGGCTACGTTCCTCCAAGCTGCACGATCTCCAGAACTCAATCACGCTGCAACGTTGGACATGCTCTGTCGCATAGCTCTTGACGCACACTACTCTTCGAGCCTTTCTCCCGTTGGGTCACTTGTCGCATACGGGGAGTCGCCGATTGTGATTTCAGGAATAATTCAGGATGCGTTCGCCCTGCTCCGAACCGCCCATTCTTTACCCATATCGCACTTTCACCAATTGACAACCTCATCGGCTGAACTCGTGGTTGGTCTGTTATACATCCTAGGTTCTGATTGAAATTGTACTCAATTGAGAACTGTAGCACTTTTGTCCTGCTTGACGGACCCTTCTCAGATCCCGGCCAGCCAAGCAATGCTCCATTTCGCGGACGTAAATGATCTTCTGCAGAACTTTCGCCTCACCCAAGATGTGAGGCACGCTCTGGAATCTTTCGCGCTGCTATTGAGCCTCGCCATTGGTGATGACGCGAAGGTGGCTCGGGAATCTCAAATGATACGTACAGAACCCATGATACGGGATAAAGGAGACTTGGTTGGATCCAATTCAAACACAGACATAGTTACTCTCAGCCTACTACTTCGTCACCTCGTGAGTATCGGAATATTGACTCTGTCTCTCGGATATTGACCTGTTGGTTGACAGGTAACCTTCCGAGGAACAGACCACGGTGCGGGCAGCGGAGACTACCCAGCGGCCTTACTTGTCGGGATCTTTCGATGGACATCCTGGACTCCTGTCGCATTCTATACTCAGCTGTACCTCAGCGCTTTCAGCTGTATGTCGCAATGCACATCTCCCAAAACGGCGTTGATTTGGAAGGCGTTCATTCTCGGCAGGGTAGGCTAGACTCCAGTATGAGTGCCCTAGAAGCCAACGCTGAACGGTAAAACTAGCTGCCCATCATCTTGGTGTCCTTTCAAAAAAGTGTCAATGCAGAAAATACGGCCGATACAGATTGGGTAAAGTTGTGCTTGACTCGTACGTCGATAAGCCCTAACGTTACTTTTTCCTTAGAAAAGTGCACATCAGGGAGCATTCACTACGTTGCTGAGACGGAATGACCTTCTCACGGCTGTCTACAATATACTCGCCAAAGTAGAGAAACCCGAGGAGTGCGTATAGATCTCACCCCTTAATCGTCCTAAATTCATGGCATTTGCATAGACATCGACAATTGACTCGATCCCTAATACAGCAGTGGCTTGCTCACGGTCTAGTGGACCAGCGTATCGCTGTGAGCCTAGATTCTCGAATACCAAACTTGCACGCATCTACTCTCCAAACCGAAGCGGAAGAAGCTGGGCATACCCCTGAGGTAGGAAGGTCTACAATTGGCAGTTCCGCTCTTCTAAACGCATCTGTTCGTAGTCTTACTTGGAGGGGAAACTGTCTCGGGACAGTCCGGAAGACGTTGTGGTGTGGATGGACAAGATCTGGAGCAATTGTGCGAGTCACTCCGTATTCTGTAACTTCGTCTGCACGGTGCGATTCTTCTCATGATTCCTGATGTGGAGGCTAAACATTTTACGGCAGCGTATAGCTGACTATACGCGTCGTTACGAAGTGGAAGGACTCAGTCAGATCTGTCGTGTTCTGCACCTACGGGATTACGCTGTGGATATCCTGGCATTACACACCAAGCTATCGGATTCGATTTCACACATCCTACTCTTTTTGGAGGATTATAACTGTGAAACAGTAGGTCAGTACAGTACTGGTTCAATATCTTGTTCGTCGCTCAACCTTGACCAGGGGACCCTCAAAGCGCAATCAGTCTTTTGGGGACAGTCATACTGTTTATGCAGTCGACCTTGACGCGTTTCAAGGTGGGGTGCATTTGTCGTGGTATTGTGATTGGTACTCAGTACCTCGCTTCGTCCCAGATCCAGCGGGATAGTTTCGTAGCGAAGGATAGACGACTGACCTATGAATATCTGATTTCCACGCCCAAGCCGTCTACGCAGAATAACCTACCCCCCGAGGACATGGGAACATTCACTGCATGGTTCAAAACGTTGTTTGACAGTAGCAGTGAAGGCATAGAGGATGCAATTCTCCGGTATGTATTTTTGTTATCGAGTCTTGAAACACCCTCTTATGTCGGAGCACAGTTCTACACACCCGAAAACTCTGCTGCGTTTATCCCCGACACTTCTGCTGCACGCCATCGTCCTCAACTCAGAACGAAAGATCGACGATGAAACATTGAATAACGGTGTAATGTATTTCGCGGATCCTGTGCTGAACTGGACTCTCGTCAGTGTTGTGAAGGCGTTGCTACAGGAAATTCAACAAAGAAAGTCAGTTGCCCAGAGTACGGAATGCTGGATCGCGTTGCTTATTTCCTCGTTTGCTCCTCAGTTTCGATGCCCGAGTTCACTTTGAAGTCTTGCAGACCATTCTAGCATCACAGTCGTGCCCAAAGACTGTGATATCGCTTTGCGGACCGCTCGCACTTTCGTTGTTTGCCAAAATCAAACAGAAGGGAAATCAGCAGCCTAATAATATTGATACCGAAGCCACTCAGCAGGTTATCAACGAAGTGCTTGGCACTAACCAAACAGGTCGGTGCCCCTCAGTACCCTCGCAGTCTCCATATGAATATATCACTGATACCTGCATCTCATGCGTGAATACATAGCTTTCATCGAGGGCTTGGTGACAGCGGACCGATGTGCAACGTGGCGTAATCAACCCAAGCAGGCCATTCAGGATGCGCTAGCTTCTGCTCGTGCTGGTAAACCTCCTTTCATCGACGTGGCACGATGTCTGCAAGTGGTAGGGCCGACTCGACTTTTGGAACTTCTCTGGTCCCAACTTGTGGTCGCTGCGGGCGGCGGCGGATCGATGGAGGGTTGCAAGCGAGTCGCAGTATTCATGCTCACCTTGCCAATTCCTGGCTCGCCTCCACTCTTCCCGATCTTCATCAATACCGTCCTCCCTTCTTTGATATCCCACATTGACCAACTCCCGGCCTCCGAGCAAGCGGTGCAAGCGGAGTTGTTGAACTCAATAATCACATCTCTATTCACGGCTGCGATTTCTACAGAGGTTGCGACGAGGAGCGTGGTCGGCCAGCAAGGGCCCGTGCTTGGCCAACATAGTTCGGTGATGGCCAGGCGCCTGGCAATCGAATTGCGGACTCGAAAACACAGTCATACGAGCAAAAGCTTATCTCAACGGCTGAGCTCGTCTTCCTCCTGCGTGGCAAATTTCCCCATATTCATGGAACTCGGGACACCGACAAGGCCGACATAGTTGTGATAACGTATGTATGTAGATGAAGCCCGCCATTATTTCATTGTTCATTTTTTTCGCCTTTATACATTTCCCGTGAGCGGAGGTGCTATACGAGTATCAGCCGCACGCCCTGGATTTCGACATATGAATTAGGACCGAAACTCACGACAGCACGCAGTCTCCTGTGGGTTACATGACTGGTCTGCAGGGCAGGGGAGCAGGCAGCCTGACTCCTCCGTTGTCTGGGCGGCATGGGATCAGTAACGCAACATATGGTGATATAGATAAAGGTATATGGCATACTTACCATCAGGTGTTCGTCAGGTCGCGAAGTTCTCGCGTACTCCGGCTGAATGGTACTCGAATGAACACCATGAAGATGTAGAGTGTGCCGTACTTTGGCGGCGACCGCCATGAAATCGTGCTTGCGTGAGGCCATCACATGCACGGACGCGACAATTTTGGTTTCGGAAAGTTGCCAGATGTGAAGCTCATGCAACGAAAGCACGCCTTCCACGTCCAAAATTGACCTGCGAACATCATCCAGGGACACTGTTGTTGGCACGGCTTGGAGAAGAATGAAAGAAGCGCTGCGGACTAAAGTCTCCATGAATGAGTAATCGGCGAATCAGAGCACGTCAAACGCAACGCATAACGCACCTAGCGGTAACGCTGAGGAGAATATGATACAAGTGATCACCAAACTGATGACCGGGTCGAAGTAGTGCTTGAAACTCCAAGAGCTGAGCCATATGATCAACCCTGTACCAATCACACCGATGTTGCCCAGGGCATCGCCTAGCACATGGAGAAGTATTCCACGCATGTTCATGGAACCAGAATGAGAGTGAGAGTGAGAGTGCGAGTGGGATACAGGGGAACCAGGATCCGGAGATAGCGTCCTCTCCTCTTCCTCACTGTCCAGAAGAGGAGCAGTCTCGACGTTAGCACCACTGTCAATTTCGGTGTTAGCAGTGGCCGGATCTTCATCAGGTAGATGAACATTGGAAGTATGGCGAGAGTGAACGGGAGAGGTGGGCGGAGACGTCGCGATTGCCAGCTCGTGTGCTGCCTGGACGAAGTAGGCGCGGGTGGCCGCTGGGTGGCCGTATAGGGATTTGAATGAGTCTGAGCTGGCACGCGGGGAGGACATGCTATGGCGACTGGGTCGTTGGGGTTTCACGGTCATTGGTGTGCTTTGTCCGGATACCAGAGTGGAGCTATTTGAGGAGGAGGCCGTTTTCGTTGAATGCCCATGAGAGTGCGAGTGTGAGTGCGAATGAGAATGAGAATGCTCTAACGAAAAAATGGATTGTGAGTTCTAGCTCCATGGAACGGGAGGATTTCGTCAAATACCATGGAATAGGAAGAGTCCGACGATGTTCGAAGCAAGTCCTAAGGAGCCGACGACGACAACTAACTTTGGATTTTCTATCACTGAGAGGGGTTCAGCTATGGGTCGAAATGGACATCTTCCATTGAACGCACCTGGCGGACTCAAGAGCCGTTGAATCGCCTCCAGGAAGATCGAGAAGCACAACGCGAGGAGGAAGACACCATTCACGAGTGCAGCAAGGATTTCGGCTCGATGCCACCCGTACGAGTACCGTGAATCGGCAGCATTCTCGGTGAGCTAAATTAATGAATGTCAAGACGGGAGGCTCATCAAAGTCGAAGAAGCATGCCTTGATAGCGTAGAGCGCGACAAGCAAACTCATTATATCGCTGGAGATAGTGAGATATGAGTGAGCCCGTTCTCTAACGAAGGTCCACGCACTTGAGCATATGGAAGCTATCCGCCACGAGTGCAAGGGAACCGACAGCATAACCTATGGACGGGTTTGAAATGAGAAGATCGGGCAAGTAAATGAGAACGGACCAACTGTGAGCTCCACAAAGAAGAAGAGAACGTCGATAGCGAGCAGAATCTTGATTCTGACTGCGCGAGAGAGGCCCATGATGGTGGTCGGATAGCAAGCGAGGTGTGCCAACTCAAGAGCAACAATTCATGAGGAGGCTTGGCATGCGGGGGGATGATAAGATAGCACTTTATGAATCTAATCCGATAAGATCTCGCTACGATTTGGCTCTATTTACCAAAACCTTCAAATTTTTTCATCGACGCCCACCACGGTGACCAACCCATAGCCAGTCGCGTTCAGATCCCCTTAGAAACTCAAAAATGGCCGCTCAATCTATGGCTGCTGCATTGGCAGCGTCTCTTCCGGCAGCAGCAGCAACTCCCGCCCCTGCAGCTCCTACATATGAAGCTATTCCGGCATCCATGTCGAAAGTTATCGACGTTGAGGCTGATATACAGTTGACGTCGGTTCAGTTGGATGGTCTCGTGCGTTGTGAATTATTTTGGTGGTTCAAACTTTGCTAATAGGCTCTCAGGTTGTTGCGAAGATACTAAAGCATGCGCGGGAAGTCTCGTCTATCGCGAATGCCCACGGATTACTGTTGGGACTCGATCTCGATGGTACCCTCGAAGTCTCCAACTCTTTCCCTCTTCCCCATCACCTCGCCGATGACGATGAGAAGTCCAGCAAATCTGTAGGTGTGTATAGGATCTGGATTGTGGATATCAAAAGCTCAGCGATCACTCGAAATACTCTCAGCCCGGTATCAAACATCTATGTTACGTTCGTTGAAAGAAGTTCAGGCCGATGATGGTGTAGTCGGCTTTTACCAAGCATCTTCGCTGGGCGCATTCTTCAGTCAAAACCTGGTGGACACTCAAGCTATCCACCAAGACAAACTTAGACACGGCGGTGTGGTCGTCGTGCACGGTACATCACCAATCCCATGTTTATCTTGTTTGCAAGACGCTCACCTCCGTGATGTAACAGACGTATCACAAACTACCAGAGGCAATCCTTCATTCAGAGCCTTCCGATTAACCCCCCAGTTCCTCGATGCTTACAAGAAAACTAACTTCAGCACAACAAGGTCGGTCTGTCGCGATGGTTGGCCAAATTTCCGCTTCTCTAACCACTCCTACTATCCTCCTATCTAGCCTGGCCAACCACCAATTAACATTCTCCACGATTCTCGAGGAGATTCCGCTCAAGATTCGAACCAATCCGTTACTAAAATCGTTCCTTGGAGAACTGGGCACACCAACTGGCTCCCCCCTCACTGACGCCACACCCGACAAAGCTACCATTTCTGCTATTCCACCGTCCTTCTCGGTACTCAACTTGAACTCTGGAAGCTCGACACGAAATTTAGAGCAGATCAGTGAGACGCTCGATAACTACCGGACGGAAGGTTAGGCTACCTACCTTCGGCCATCACGACGGACAACTGATTGTCTTTCAGAGGGAAACATCGGATACATTACACGTGTCATTGCGAGGGAGAAAGCCAAGGCAGAAGCTCATATGGCGAAGAGGAAGGAGGAGAATGCGGATCGTATCAGCAAAGGTGTGTGTCACTGTATGAACAAACCAATCACGATCTCATCTAGGCGACATTTTCGATGAAAAGGATTGGCTCCGCTTCCTGAAGAAGATGTAAGTTTAGCCCTCATAGGGCGAGCTAACAATAGTTAGGCTGATATTCCTGTTCCAGGCATATCGACTATTCAAGATACCCAATGAACCCTCCAGATTGGAGAGCATGCTTCTACTCGGACAGCTCGATGCTCTTGCCAAGAGTTTGGGACAGACTTCTGCAACGAGTCTTGTAAAATTGTACGGAGCTACTGCAGGATCTGGATGACGGGTGTTGTAACTTGTACATACATATCAGACACGGGGGAGCCTCACTTGTAGCCTCACTGTGACCTCGTTGTATGAACGCTGTCGATTGTATGTTGTGTTGACCGGGAGATTGAAAAAGGCGCTGCGCGGCGAGACAGGGCCGTTCACGAGTTGAGAAACGAGGGTAGCAACCGATCGGTCTTTGCCGAGGCACGCACTGCCGCAGCAAAGCGAGAGTTATCTAATCCGGCATGAGAAAATTTAGAAGTTATCCTCCCTTCCCCCTTTACTTCCATCACCCTCACTCCCCTTCCCCGAACCCTATAAAGCATAACCGCTTGCAGGTTCCCTCCTTTCAACCTCATCGGTCCCACATTCACTCTCCTTTGCGACTTACAATGTTCTCAAAGTCCCTCCTTATTCTGCTCGCGGCTCTCTCTCTCGCCAACATTGCTTTGGCTTCTCCCCATCTTGTTAACCGCCGCCACCATCATGCCCTGGCTGCTCGAGGTCAATCAGCTCCGTGCGTTCCGTTTTTTTTTTTTCTACTCTATCAGTGTTCATTCTCACGTCGATATTGTTCATCAGGAGAAATGATTCCGGCGTCATCAACAAACGCGCTCTAAGAAAGAGATGCAGAACTCGTGAACCACCGACTTCGACTATTGTCGCTTCTTCGTCTGCTGCTGCAAACATTGCTCCCCCTCCTACCTCGGAGGCTGCCCCTACGAGTACTTCTTCGTCGCAACAACAAGAACCTACGCGTACCTCAGAGCAGCAACAACAGCCGCCCCCCACAACGGAGCAGCAGCAGCCACCTCCCACCACAGAGCAGCAGCAGCCTCCTCCAACTACCACCTCCGAGCAGTCTGCTCCCACACAGGACTCTGGTAACAATGGCAACAACGGCAACAACGGCAACAACAATGGCGGCGGGGGTGGTATCATCTCAGGACTCGCGTCGTATGCCCTTGGTACACTCACCGGTCAAGGTAAGGGCGAAAATTGCTTGGATGCCCCTATGATTTTACAGGGCGCTCATGATCGTACTTTTACAGGCACCTTCTATAACACCGGTTTGGTCGCTTGCGGTACCACTCACAGTGACTCGGAGCCCATCGCCGCCGTTGCGGCGGACTTCTTCGACCAATGGCCGTTAGTGCCTTCAACTCCCCTGTGCCTTACCTATGCTAACGATCCTTCACAGAGGCTCAAATGGTAACCCCAACTTGAACCCGATCTGCGGCAAGAAGATTCGGGTCAATTGTGAGTGTTTATCTTGCATGCTCCAAACCTGTGTCGCTGAATATTCGTTCCAGTCGAAGGCAAAAGTGTCGACCTTACCATCGTAGACCGATGTGTCGGATGTGCCATGTTCGATGTCGACATGACCCCTTCGTAGGCACTTTTTCTTATTGCAATGATTGACCGGTCTAATTATGGGTTTTTCCTTACACAGTGCCTTCTCCCAGATCGCTGACCAAGGTCGTGGTCGCATCAGTGGGATGAAGTGGGAATTCGTCTGAGCTGTTGCACATCCTATACCCCTCTTATCCACTGGTTAACTGGAATCCGGGCTCTTATTCTTATAGTTTTAATTTTTCGCGCTCGTGGTACCCTAGTGGTTTCCTGTCTCGGCCCTTTGCGAGTCAGAGGGTTGAGAGGCAGCTAGCATCTGCGCTGGTATACTGATAAGACTTGTTATCGCTGTAGCATTAAGCACTTCAGCTGTTTTCGTAGACATCAATGTTATTGGCTTTGTGACTTTCTCTAGGACTGACCGGTCGACCTTGCACCGGTCCCCGCCTGTGCCCTTTCTTGCCGACTAAGGCAATCTAGAAATCCTGCTCGGCGTCCGTGGAAAGTCGGGTCGCGTCCGAGGACCGCTTTCAGATGCAGGTTGCGAACGTTCGCGGCCCAAAGGTGTGCAAGTCTGGACTTTGTTTGCAAACAGTCCCCGAAACCGGTTGGGATCGTGGAAACAATGCGGCAACCACTCCACTCCTACCAAACATATACCGTTATTCCAGTTCGGGATCAATCTGAAAGGCGTGCTGGGCATGTTCTTGGACTGAAAATCCGACGGGGCGGAGAATGTTTGGATGCGGGTTGACGGAATATGAACCCCGTTCTCGGAAGATGAAGAAACACGCGTATTTTCTTTATGACCTTTCCTGACGATCGCCTGCAGTGGATATTTCGAGCACTCCCGTCTGACGCGATCCGCTACACTTCCGCATGTGTAATTGGAGCCACGGGTTTTTGTGGGCTGCGCAATCTGTGATACAACGCTACAACGCCTTTCAACCCGAATGACATGCTCTTGCCCCCTTTTTCGGTCAAAAATGATGTGCCTGGGATTTGGGCTGCTGGTGACGTGTTTGCAGGCGATGTGAGCCATCGCCAGCCACGGAAAGATCATCTCAACGCAGAGTAAAGCAAGGCGTTGACTCACCAGTTTGGTATGGCCTGAAGCCTTCCATGAAGACTCGTATTGTAGACATCAATACATAATCCCTCAGCTCAGGGTCTAGGGATACCAAGGACCGTGAAAGACGGCTTGTTGACACCGTCAGCGTTCAACAACGTTTGACCGTTGTACCGTTAGGGGGCGCCAAACCAATCATTTTGTTGGGCCAGTGTTGTGAGGCTACGGAGAGCCTTCGTACGTAGCCTTCAGGGTAACTACAGCTTTAGTTGCTTGACAAGGTTGTCGCGGGGTACTAGGTAGCTGTCAAAACTCCTTGACACGCAACATTCAGCGGTGGCAGCATTGTACTGATGCAGAACCTGGTGGCCGGACAATGTCCAAGCGTGGGAACGTTTGGGTCATAGCCGCGCGTACTTGAAGTGATTCCATCATTGCCTTTTTCCGCTTGACGAAATAGCAGCTTCAGTCACTCATCTGCGTACTACCGACGCTTGGGGCTCTTGATCCTGGTCAATCCACCGTCACTTCAATAAATAGCAAGGCTCATGTCACCCGAAGATCACTGTTTTTGACAACCGATTACGACTTTTTTTTATTGAAGTAGCGTAATCTCAGTAACCCCCGAATCCCGATCTCGTCCAAGTCTCGCTCAGATGGATTCAACCGACCCCAGCCGACCCCACACTTGCTTTTCTCCTGCCGAATGACCTCAATAGCTTTGAGATATCGTCGAATACACCTGACGGGCCCTGTTTACTCTCAAGGGCTTCGCATCTCGACTTCGAAGACAACCACCCGAGCCGACTAGAAAGGATCCTCTGCACCTTTTTCCTCAGACGTACAACACCTATCAAACCGACGCGTACTCCATGTGAAAGCAAACGGCACCTCTATGCTCATGTCATACACACGGGGACCTATACACGGAGTCTTGCGAGACCTTGCGTTGGGAAACAACCTGGAACAACTACGTGTGGCTCAACCCTCAGGCGGTCTCACCCATCACCGTGCTTGTACGGTTTTCCGAGCGCTTCAATTGACTGAAACGGCTACTTTCGATAAGTTATCTACAGGCTCCACCCTTCTCAATCGCGGCGGTTTATTGAGACTTAGCTGGCAATACAGTATCTCAATGGGAATTCGGAATGCCTGCATCCAGCACGAGCGCCGTGACTTGTGTCGGCAACAACGAAGTTACAGTGATGTCCACAAACCCGTTTGAAGTTGGTCCAAGCAGTCCTGGTCGCTTCTCTTCGAGGCTCTCCTGTCACCCCGTCGGCCCTTAATCATTTCAATAGTACCGATACACGGCGAATCAAACCATGGGGAGCTGCGCTCTTCTGCGCTTCAATTCTTGCTTAGACCGGAGCCGCGGGTTCTGACGTCGGCTCGTTTATGGTTCCTAGAACTTCCTACTGGCGCCCTCCCTTGTTTCAGGAGTGAGCCTACATCTCGCAAACTTGTCAAGGCTCGAGGTACGTTACTGTGTCATCACCCAAAGTGGCTCCAAGTCCGACGGGGTTGGCCTTTGATGTTGTGGTGCAACAGAATCAGGCGGTGAAATAGAAAACCCTCGGGACCGTCTGGGACCGCTGATGTCGTTCCGTCGGGGCTTTTGCCACCGAGGTTTCTGCTTATATGACCGTCCAAAGACACAATCGCGTGAGGCACGGCAACTTTCTTCGACTGTGACGCAGCGGGCTACTGGGTTTCTCATCTCGTGTGGGTGGTGCTGGCAACAGACACCCATTGACGCCCATCTGGAGCAGATAGTCGTTGCTTTCTCCGTTTATTTTGTTATCTACTATGCGTTCCTTTCAACACGCCCACAAGTGCTAACGGCTTCTCCACAACCCTTGAATGGCGCCATCCAAAGGATGGGCAGCGTTGCACTCAATATCATATTCTATGCACCTTTTACATCCCTTCTCGGCGGAGCCTATACTCGCCTCTCAAGTTTAAAGTCGGTGAACAAGTTGCACAATTCCGCGCCTAGTTGCGCCTCTCCGCTTCGACCGAGCTGGAGCTGGAGCTGCAGGGGATTGCTATCGGTCAAAGGGTAGAGACTAGCAAACTGCCCGGCATTACGGTGATCTTTCTGAAGATCACCGGTATGTATAATATGATAATTACAAGGTTTACTCGGTGCAAAGTGGCTGAATAAACAGAACTTTTTGGAACATCAGAGCTTCCAGCTGGGCAAACCTAGATTCGAATCGAAAATTGCAGCAAGGGTCGAATGAGTAGCTGGGCTCTCTGGGGCAATCCTGGTTCCATGATTATCGCACGAACTTTTCAAAGGCCAACATGAATTATGAACGAATGAGTTTTAGACTACGGGGCTAAGGAGGGTGTTTACAGTGACAATATACGTGTAGTTTTATTTTTTAGTAGACTCCTACTTCCGTCCTTCTGTCGATTTTGATAGTAATGTCCTGGTGCTCGGCATCGGCCTCCCGTTTCAAATCATCCAGACGAATGGCTTCAGTTGCATTCGTAGCCGCGGGATGAGACGAGTATTGCGGATGTGTGAACGAACTGTTCATTACAGCTCCGCCGGAGGCATTAGCACGAATGGCATCCCGGACATTCAACGTTGCTGTTGGCAGGGTCAGAGCTAGAATTTTCTCCCAAGGGACACGAGATACGGACCTAGCAACGAGTTGGCGTACACTAACAGTTGTTGTGTGGTTAGCCAGCGTCAACAGGAAGCAGGAGACAGCGATCACGTACTACGGGTGAGCATCAAATAGAACAATAGGACGTATTGAGTTCCTGGTAGAGAGACAGCCGTGATCAGGACCAGTAAGGCACAGATGCTACAGATGCGGTCAGAACCCTGACACAAATAGGCCTTGTAGAGTATTACCTGGTCATTGCGCCCGTAGTGACGGAATAAATGGCCTAACCCCAAGCTTTGTAAATTGGAAATGGATCGCGCGACGAGGTGGAACTCACAATCTGGCGAAGCATGCGGTTGGTCCTACGGTGTCAAGTTGAGCCGATGGGAACACGATACGAACCGTCCGGGGGCGTGGAGGGAAACATACCTGACTATTTTCGTATGTCTGCGACCAAGAAGGTAGACCATGGACAGCGCGATGAGGACGTCAATCCCAGCCCCCAAACCGTTCACGACAATGACAATGGTAGTAAGAGCACCCGTAAACTGCGTGGAATCAGGATTGCGTGCACTTCGAGCTTGTATTAGTCCTGCAAAAACGGTCTGAGATCTAAAGCAACCTACATCACAGACATTGAGTCTAATGCCCCAGTATGTCAATTCGGTAGTTTCTCGAGTATGCCCCAAAACTTACATAGCTGAACAGCTGCCGAAGGTATATCTACATCAGATCACGGAACCTGTGTCAAGATATAGAACGCACATTCTTGAGCGATCGAGCACAGGAGCTGGAGGGCTACCGTCAATTCGTGGTGTCACAAACAAGAGGGAATTGGTCACGGACGATACCACCAGGTATGAGCCAGTTCTTGTTGGCCACTGCAATTAGAGTCGGTCAATCACGCCCTCCTTAAGGTGTATGAAGGAGGTTTCTTACGCTTCCAGATACGCCACACGTAGAAGCTGCGCGAGAGAGTCAATGATGTCTCGAAATTGGACTAATAACAGGGAACTCACCCTTGTACGATGAGCGTCACGATACCCTGCCAGTGCATGACATTCAACAACCTAAAAGAGTAGGGAGAGCTGTTTCGCTTACTGTGGGAACAGCCATTCCCTATCGAATAATCGTTGATTAATCCACTGGAACCGACACGCCGGAATGAACATACCAGATAACTCCTACAATAATAGTTAGTACAACGAAGGGAAGGATAGAGTGCGACTCACGGGGGTAGGATAGCAAGTGCTGGGGCGTTTCCGAAGTTGGTGATGAGGAATATGTACACTGACGGGTAGGGAGACTTTTGAGACGAGTCGGTAAGAACTGAGAAGGCGACCTACGCCAATGGCTCGTACAAAATTGATGGACGAAGTCGAGGGCAACAACTACGGCGACCTGAATTACGGAGGTCGACACTTTGAATCGGCTATTCAAGAATACTCCGTACCAGGATTTTCATACTCAAAGGATCCTCAAAGGTACGACCTTGGCTACTGAAGAAATACCAGGCCTGGGAGAGCGTCGCTGACAGAGAGGACATCGTCAGAAAGTTGTCCAGTGGTTGCCAAAGCACGGCGAACCTCCATGCATACTAAATGCAAATGATCAGTGTGCAGCAGGATACGAAAGAGTATGAACTCACAGCGTACAGACAACCAACCCTATCAATGGCAAAATGAGACGTTAATCTCTCATTGAGGTCTACTAACCGAGAACGAAAGCGAGCCCTCCCTACCTATGTAAAGGGCACCGATTCTGTCGTTATTTCAGTGAAGATCTCGGACAAAGTACGATAGCTGAAAGCGTACCCATCGTCAAGGGCAGTCATCTGTCAGAATGTAGCCAGAGGAGCGGGAAGAGAAGGGAAAGGTACGCTGGGCGAGTCTTCCAGCACAGTATAAGTACCTTGCAGCGTGAGAACCTCGTCAACTCAAGCTTCATTGAGGTAGTTTGCATCTGAGATACTTACATAGATCTAGCGTAACAGGGTCGGACTGGATCTTGATCGGCGAATGAAGAAGTAGAGAGCCATTGGGAAGTGGACATCAAGTGAACATACGCACATCGGACGCGCCGTTGATTGAACAACCCTGGGGTTTGCTAACCCTTTGGTATTGGATACAGAAAACTTCCAGAGTTCTCAGAAGAGATTGGCATAAATTCGACATATGTAAAGGCCTTACCACATGGCGCGAGATGTTCATGAAGATAATTATACCTAGCGACGACTGAGCAAGGTGGTAAACTCGGTTTCGTTCTGGAATTATGCTTTCCGATGTGCCAGGTGTGCCAGAGAGCCAGTGAAGCTTCCAGAGAGGGTACAGCCCAGTTATGCGATTTGGAATAAAGCCAAATATTGAGTAGATTGGCTTGAGACGCTCCAAGTCTTACTTACCAACGCCTGCCTTTACACCAATGCCGCTATGTATCTTC
This sequence comes from Marasmius sp. AFHP31, assembly GCA_024721195.1. NCBI lineage: Eukaryota > Fungi > Basidiomycota > Agaricomycetes > Agaricales > Marasmiaceae > Marasmius > Marasmius sp. AFHP31. Next base: position 51,017 of record JANHQD010001032.1, read on the forward strand.
CGCGGGTTCCCAAGATTGTCGAGTGTTGGAGTATCGTATCGTCCCTGCCAAAACTGATGTGTAGCACATGGCGTGCTCACCCGGGACATTGAATTCAGCTAGCGGGCGAGAGATTGGCCTCTTGGTGACCGGTGTAAAGGTTTAAGGAGCAACTCAGCAAACTCGATCGACTCGCTAAATTCGGTCACGTTTTTTCGCCACGTTCACACGGCCATGGGTGCTCGGAAATTCACACGCAGTTGCAAATGCCCACATCAGTGGTCTGTATGACCTCCATGGAGGTGCACCATGGCCGCGTCAACCTGCTCGAGTCTTTAGACGGGTTGAACTTCTTGTTCTGGATAGATACCCTACCTGGGCCAGGCTCTTACCTCAATGTCTTTTTTACTTGAAGACTCGTAGATAATGAGGCAGCCGCAAATCGCCAAGTTGATACTATCATTCGACAAATGGAACGCTATCGGTATACTTCGGCTGGTCAACCTGTCATCGAAACCATGTTCTTACCCTCTTTTCACTCATTGTATGCGATATTCGACAGCTTGTTTCCGAGTTCTAGACCTATCAAGCAACGCATTGAAGACTGGGTGGTTTATGCCCGCGCCACACCTTCTATTATACCTCTTATATCGAGCGCTCAGCGCTCAGGGGCCAAGTTGGATTGGTAACTAAGCCTGGGCTGGGCATCGGCGAGTCTTGCAAGTTGTAACGCTTTTCTGTAATATCTACCAGATTGGATTGGCAGACCTCATGGCACATGAAGTTGAGTACGATTCAATCTTGGTCATTGGAGAACGGCTCAAGATTCCTGACGTTTACGACGCCAGCTCATGACTGTAGAAACGACATGGAATTCCCGTCGGACGGTCCGGTGCCCCCAAGGTATGACCTGTGACCTCGAACCATTCGTAATTCTTTCATCTTCCTCTCGCGGCAACACAACGCGCCACCCACGATCGCGCATGTTGTGGCCGATAGTGCCTCTGGATGGGGACTTACAGAACTTCAAGCACTCGCTTTCTCATTATCACCTCTCGAGTTCTTTCAGTTCTAGTAACTATTAGAGCTTCGCCTGTGCTTATGCCAGAATCCACATTCCGTGTCAGTTTCGCACCTTGACCTCACATGGCCCCCCCTTTGGCATCACTTCCGCTGCCCGCACATGCAACCACCGACTAAACTTGTCCTCACGATGATGCCCCGAATTTATGCCGAATAATTCTTCCCAAGGCACAGAAATTCGAATATTAAGCTGGAGCGATGAATGGCGGAGTCTGCAGGACTGCTTTTTCATCATGCTGTTGAGGTTCATCTCCTTAGTCGTTGCTGGCCTGCTCCATGCATCGATCCTCCAAGCTGCTACCCTTCCACGAAAAGGATTCGCGACCACAAACGGTGACCAATTCGAATTGAACGGCCGGCCATTTGTGAGAGATATGCCCTCCCCTATTTCGAGCGACTGACCGATGGTGTTACAGGCCTTCGTAGGAGCCAATTCATACGTGAGTAGTTGACGGTAACTTGCGAAGTACTGTATCTGTGTCTCCGTCTGAACCTACTTTCCCCCATTCTAGTGGCTGCCTCTGCTCACAACCAAGGAGGATGTGAGGAATACCTTCCAGGAAATGAAGAAGGCAGGGGTGAAAGTTCTGAGGACTTGGGTAACTTGTTTTTTACATTCCGGGCGATCGTACTGGATTGACAGTATTCGTGTTGATCGTCATAGGGCTTCAACGCAATCAACGGAAGTGAATTGGAATACGCACATCAGACAGGCCTCTCCTACTACCAGGTTCATTTCCATTTTAGTAGTGAATCATTTCTACAAACGTTTCACCCGGACGTTTTAGGTTTGGAACAGTAGTGAATGGGTCCTAAACGATGGTCCGCAAGGGTTGCAACGACTCGACTACGTGATTAAGGCGGCTGGTGAAAATGATATCAAAGTTATATTGGCCTTCACCAACAACTGGTGTGTCAACTTCAATCTTTATACCACCATTCTGCACGTATATTGAGGCTTGAATGTGCAGGGTCGGCTACGGGGTAGGACGGTCGTTGCACATCGTCCACTGCGTACATCAACTGATAACCTGGCTTCAGGGGATGGAACTCTACATCAATTGGATTGCAGGCGCGAGCAAAACCCACGATGTCTTCTATACCGATTCTAGAATCCGGGCTTCCTTCCGTGAGCAACTCACGACTCCGTCCTATCCTCTCGGATTTTGATCGCGTACAACAGAACGATACGTTAAAACCATTGTCGAGCGTTACAAAGATTCTCCGACTATCTTCGCATGGGAGCTCATGAACGAGGCCAGGTGTCTTGGGGACCTTCCTCCTGGACCGAATTGTCCTGCATCGGACACACTCAGTGATTGGTACCGAGAGCAATCTGACTTTGTACGCCGTCTGTGAGTCTCAGTTTCAATTCATTGCGAGTCCACGCTCACATCTCTCGAACCAGTGACCCGCATCATATGGTACCCAGAAACCTCGTCATGCTCGTAGCTCGAGAGTTGAATATCTGTCCTTAGATAACAACTGGTGGCGAAGGTCACTTCCACTGGGACGACCCGTAAGTACGATTCATTGGAGCTGTCACGACATGTCGCGAGTTGAGGAGCGAATTTCCTCAGGAAGTATGCTTCAGACTACAACTACAACGGTCAAGGTTGTATCTCTGATTCATGGATCACCGACTCAGCCCTTGTTAACACATTTGACAGCCGGAGAAAACTTCGACCTGGATTTAACATTCCCCAACATTGACTTCGGCACTTATGTGAGTTTTCGTCCATTACCATTTCATCATGTTACCCATCGTATTTCACCAGCATCTGTACCCACAATCTTGGTGAGTGATATCCTATGTCCTGATGAGACGGCGCCCGATGAAACGAGACCGTTCGATAGGTACGCGCCCCTTGTGAGTACTCTCAATTATATCCCGTCCGTCACCGAGCTCAAACTTTGTACATACGCGCAACTCAGGATTTCCCGGGGTCCAACTTCTCCCTCATACAATGGGGTGTCGACTGGATCACCCAACATGCGGAAGGTAGACGTTTGTCTTCTTGCTTGATTGAACCACGCGCTGAAAATACTGCAAGCCGCCAAGAAAGCTGGGAAACCTGTTATCCTGGAGGAATTTGGAATGGGTCCGGGACTGAGTGAGTCTTAGCTGTATCACCAAGTCGCTCCACGAAAGCCGACCCTGGGCGCAGAGAATAAGACGGACGCATACCCAATATGGGTCCGCCATGCACTCGACACAAAAATCAGGTAAGTCGACGAGGACTTGTTGAGCAGACACACGAGGACTAACCTCTATCCTCGCTCCAACGTAGCGGGTAGGGTCCGGACGTTCTTCTCTCACAGACACTCTTTAACGAGGTGGGAACAATAGGATTATGCCATGGCAGTTTGGCATGCTTGGCCTGAAGGAACACGGCGGCAACCATCTCTTCAAATACGCCGACTACATCATCGACGGAGCATCTCCCAATGATGGTTCGTAAAACTTCTTTTTTTGGAAAAGAAATCACAATGTTCCGTTCCTTCTGACACTGCGGCCTCATAGGACTCGCCATCTACAAAAATCAGTCGGCGGTCTGGGACATATTTACGTGAGCACTCTGTGGTGTCTGATTCGACCTTGAGGCTTAGACTCTGCTTCATATGAATATCAGTCACGCCGCTGCTGTACAGGCCTCCAGGTCCCATTAATCCGGTGCATCGGGGCCTCAGGTCAAGTGTACTGTACTAATGTGCTTAGGGTTCCATCAACCACCGACCAGTACTGTCCAGGATGTTTTGTATAACGACTACCTTTGTTGTCCAGAATTCAGTCAATTGAAGGTCAAAGAACAACGGCTTGAACTTACGGATTACCCTGGGGTGTCATTCTATTGCGACGAACCGATGGACGTCCTTGGCGTTAACTCCTCTGATGTTTTGTCGAGGATGCTGGAGGCCTTGAAGTGAACGTCTTTCCACGGCTTAACTCTGTGTACGAGTTATGAGTGTCTCAACTCACGAAATCCATAACCATGGAAGGATGGACACGTACGTGATCCTAGTAGCGTTCGATCTCTGTTTGACGACGTAATGGTACGTCGATCCAGCACTGAGCACAAGGGAGAGGCGGTCGCGAGTATCGATCAGCATCATGACGTCTCCCTGAACTACATGAAGGGCTTCATTCGTGTCGTTTTCGATTTCCAGCAAGCACTCGAAGGTGGAAGTACTCGCGGGCATGAGGATACATGGGACAAGTTGCTCGCTCTCAGCACAAGGATGTCGAGATTCGCGTTCCATTGTCTGCCCGAAAAAGAAACTGCACAATTGTTCTCTGGTAGCAGCGGAGGGTGGTTAGATCCGACGGGCGACCGAACAAAAACAGGATCAATTAAGCGAGGCGGCGATTAACAGGCCCTGACGAAAGAGACCTCATAGCAAGTAGGTAGTGAGTACATGAGAATGAAGAAAGGTATTCCAAAACTGTTCCTATCATTACCAAACGTGGGGGAACTTGATGAAGTCGACGATCAAGTCGACGCAAAACAAGTCCTTGTCGTCTTCCGTGTATCCCACGGCGTTTACTCTGAATTTCGCTGGATAAAGCAAATTAGTAGTTGTATTGAGAGAGAGGAGCAGTTCCACCTTTGGGGATCTCCTTAGGGAGATCAACAACTTGGGTGACTTCGTGCGGACCGGCCTCAATAGGGCATTGGATAGAAGCATTGGCCTTACGTCTGTAGAATTTGGTTAGGGATGAGGTAAGTTTAAGGTTGGAGCGACGACGACGTACGCCTCTTCGCAGAGATCGAATGTTTTGCTCATAATCTTGATGAGTCCAATCTTGACCACGACGTCGGCCATTGCGCCATCCTGGAGGAACTTGAGCCACTAAAAGGAAGGGGAAACGAGAACTGCGCACTTCGACTTGCTCTTTCGCAACACCGTTCACTTTGACACTCAGCTGCTTGCCTGGCTGGGGAGGGTCAGGAGACACCTGAATAGAGTTTATCTGCATAATATCATCCGGTCCTCCTGCGTATGTTGTCAGTTTCAAGGAAAGACTGTGAATAGAGACTAGACGCACCACAGTTATCCCAACTCCAGCTATCAGTAGTATGGACTGTACCGTCCGACTTGAAGGGTAATTGAATTGATACGGCATTAGCAATCGTGAAAAGGCATAAGAGCCCAGCAAGGGAGCGTCGCAGCATTCTTGGAGGAGGGACAACGTATGAGCAAGTTGAAGAGAGAGCTGGAGAGGCTTGCGTTACGCCCAGCACACCCCACAACGGTCACGTCACGCCTTCCGTCATTTGTCCTCCCTCGGCTGTGCGTACTCTGACGCTGCTGCGCAGCCAGCCACCTCATTCTCTTGTTCTCTCCCCCCATCGTCCATTTTTCTTTTCTCTCTTAGCGACCCATTTGACATGAAACCTAGAGAATACTGCTGTTGCGCAATCCCGATAATCAATGCGGGCATCTATGCAGCTCTAATTGAACAAACCGTTGCTGGGCTCCTGGTCGCAATACTCTCGCTAGCAACGCCTCATAGTATGTTGTCACTCCATCGCTGATAGTTCGTCTGATCAAGTGTTACTTTCCATGCAGTCATTGGTTCTGCAACACCATCTTTTGCTCGTTGGATTCTCGCTATCGTCTGCTTCATCGGGGCTGGGTTGCAACTACTGGGATTCATTGGAGTGGCCAAAGTGCGTTGTGCTCTCAGTCATTTCGCTACCAGAGTTCTCAATTTCGACTTCAGGAAAAACCTATCCTATTTCGCCGATATCTTAGTCTCCACAGTATAGCTCTACTCGCAGCATTTGCTGTTGCCGCCGCTTGGATTATCCTCTCCGCCACCAAACATAACGATGCCAAATCTACTTGTCTCTCTGATTTCTTCTCGGCCCCATCGACCCGGTCTCAGGGGGAGACGCTGTGTGAGGTGTTCCCCTGGGTTAGTGTTGGTATAATGGGCGGGCTGTGGGCCGTACTCGCGATTATGCATGTGCGTGCTTACCCTTGTTGCTTGATGCCGCGTAACTCACAGCATGGATTTGCAGGTGTATCTGTATGTTGTCCTCGCATCGTACAGCTCTGACCAACAGAAGGATCACGTCAAATACAACGATTTGAAGGGAGCCAGTACCCCAGAGACAATTCCCATGAACAATCGCAATGATTGGGATGCCCGACCTTCCTCCGACCTCGCAGAGCAAGGGTACTCGCATGGAAGGCACGCTAGCTCTGCTAGCATGTCGGATGTTATACACCAACCCGTACATCAACCAAGAGACGCCTATTCTGACGCCTATTCGCGTCCGAACCCTCCTCAACGCCAATTTTCGTCAGGCAGCGCCTTCCAGCAACCTGCCAACGCGTATACTCAAGAACCTGGCCCTACTCCGAGATATAACGAAGCTTACTACCCTGGAAATGAACCTGCGGGAATTGGACGACCTGCCCAGGCGCAGGCTCATCCTGGTGAGTAATTCGTGTGTTGGTAGTCTATGGGCAGCACTCGCGGTTCATCGGTCTGTCAGCAACTTTCGATGCTGTGCCATGGCCTATGCTTACACCGTTCATCCGTAGCGGAAGGCTCATTTGGGCGAAAGACTCCTCGCTACGATCCTCGTTATCAGTACTCATATTGAAACGGACTACAAGGACTATGAATGGACGTTAGTGCCCTTGGTTATTTATATACAACAGCTGCATTCTTAATAATTGCGATGTTTCTTCGGCTCTTCCCTCATCCCCTGAAACGTGAGATATAACTATACTGGGCCATCGAGGCTGCGGGGCCTGACGGGTACCAAAAGGTTACCTCGGACTTCGTTCCCATTATCCCCACCAACGAAGGCTTGAGACCATATGTATGGGACCGTCTGCATTCTTTACTTGTCATCAGTTCCTCGCTCGGCGGCAGCAATTGTTCTTGCAGCACATGAGGCTTATTGTTTTTGGCAGCTTGGACTCGAGTACTTCTCCTGCCTCATTGTTTCCTCCTGGCTCCATGGGTGTGGGCAATTATCGTTACAGTGACCCCCTCTGACCTCGTGGCAACGTCCCGACATAGAGTCACAATAGAGAACTGTAGCTAGCCTCAACTACCTTGTCTTGTTCCTCCCTATAAGTTATCAGCAAGGCGCCGAAGCTGAATCACCTTTCCTGCTCCTTCTGGGAAAACTTGAAGACTATTCACTTGTCTGGCGTGGAACTGGGTTCTGTCCAAAAGTGCTAGTTTACCGAATACTAGCTCGCATTCCTCCTGTCCTACTCTCGGCTTCCAGCTCCTGGTTTTGAGCGTTACGTCCACACCTCCATCATCCATCGCGACCCATGCCCTCCCTCGTACAGGACTACGAAATCCTCCTCAACTTTATAAACGACACCACCGAACCTGTGACCGTCCAGTTGCAGAAGGACTACGGTCGCAATACTAGCACTATTGTTCTCCTACATCCATCCGAGTCGGTTACATTGATACTGAACTCGGGATCAGTTTATCGCTATGCCATCAAGACTGGTCCCAATGTGTATAAGGTAGCGAATGTAATGTAAGTAAAGTCTCCTTTACTTCGTCCGAAGTCTTGAGATCTGAACGACCGAGCTGACTACCTGTTTAGTGCTAAATCGTGGAGAGATATACGATGCGATATCTCCCGGCTGTTCACCGCCGAGCAAACGTCCCTGCGCGTGTCTAGTCCTGGCCACGATCCCATGGATGGACTGGTAGTTGACCGGATATGGTGTGATCATAGGACATGGTGCGGGGAGTAAACAGTGAGTCCCTGACGTGCATCGAAACGCCTCATAATATACTGAGCTAGTCTTCTTCAGATCTCTCCGAGTCTACGTCCTCGACAATTTCACGACGAATTATGGAGTATTGAACCTCGGACTTGCTATCGTTCACGTCTGTATTGTATGTATATCGGTCATAGAATCGTAATGGGACATCTCGACGCCGCTCAAAACCAGTGGGAATACATGGGTGAAGTGATACAGTAAAAGATACTCGTCCTAAGTAAGTGCCTCCCTTACAACGGCTCGGTGTGTTCAATCAACTCTCGTGCCTCCCTCGAACGCGGGGTAATCTTGCATTGGAACGGGTTAGGGTGACTGCCATGTGTGCTTTAGAGAGTGCTTGGGTACTGAAAAATCAAACTAACCTGAGCAGCCCGGATGTATAACTCTCTTCCAGCTCGATCACATTTCCGTCGTTGTCAAAGGGTTTTGATATGGTGAACACAGACAGGACGGAGGCGGTGGCGATCCATAGAGAATCGAAGGCAAAGTAGCGCCCTGGGCACATTCTGCGTTGCGGTCGTCATTCATTGAATAGATTAGCTTTTGCGATAGACCATACCTTCGACCAAATCCAAAGGCAGCATCGGGTATATTGTTGATTCCTCTTCGTTCATTTTCTTTGATGTCTCCAAACCGATCGGGGTTGAATAGAAGGGGATCAGGGTATTGAGCGCTGGGAAAGGCTCAGTCATGCTCGAAAAGCACTTAGAGAGGACCTAAGCGGAGCCTCACGGGTCGTGCAAGATTCCCCACACATTAGCCAGCACTGTTGTGCCTTTGGGTATCCTGATAGGAGGTTGAGACAGGGTACGACCGTAAAAGAGCACCTACGCACCTATAACCTCGATACTCGTCCTCGTTGGACACAGAGTGAGCTATGCCAAGAGGCGTGACCGGGTTCCATCGCAAGAGCTGTTCTGGCTGATCAACATCCGACGCATCATAGGCATTACACCACGGACCTCGTAACATATGCGATCCTTTTGGGTGCATCAGTGTCAACGGAAAGACAACTTGCACACCACTCACGATATAAGGAAGCTGTGAACGGTCAGCCAATGCAGGGAGCCTTCCGCCTAGAACTTGATCCAACTGTGCTTGAGCTTTGACCTGAACCTCAGGGTAGAGAGCGATGGCCATAAAGAGCGAAGACAGAGCTGAGGCTACTGTGTCGGCTCCCGCTAAATGATCCCTTAGGTTTCTGTAATGTAAACCCCATGAATTTTGTGGCATACCTGCGTAGGAAGTAGCAGCGACATTCCTGATGGTTTTCTCCTTCTCACCAGAATCCCCCGATAGCAAACTCTCCAGTTCGCTTGCCGTGAAGCATGACGATGCAGTTCCCTCCGCCTAGAGTGAAAACGTCTCAATATATGTAGTTGATTGCGGACAAAAACGCACCATCCGTAGCTTCACGAGTTCAAATGGTCGATTTACCATCTCATCTGTCCATTCACGCCACTTCATCGCCTGCCTTTTGAACGCTGCTCCTGGAAACCACGCGGGTATATATTTGAGAAACGGTAAGTAGTCCTATTGGAAGGCAGGGTTGATCGTGTTCGCTGCGAACGAGAAGGTAAGCGTCTCGGCGTACCACCATGTAGGTCCCAAAGATTCCCGCTTGTGCGAGACCCGTTAATGCTTTGTCTGCTAGAGTGACAAAATTGTCCCCATGGGGGTCGACCTCTTCATCGACTGTGATACCGTAAGTCACACTAAGTATGATTGCGGCGGCAGATCTGTAGGATGAACAAATGGCGTTAGGGCGTCGCGACAAGATGACAATATCCTGAACGTACTGTCGCACGTGTACTCGAAAGTCTTCTGGATTGTCCAGGAGGTTCCGGAGGAGGGTGTGAGTCCCCGATGTCTGAGCAGGGTGATATTCGGTAGTGTGATGTATGGGAAAATATTTGAGGAAGAGATTTCGGTGGTTCTGGAGGTTCTGTGAGCAAGGAGGAGACCATGCATTGGTTCCGACGCATACCTTCCATACACTCCCGTATCTCATAGAAGAGAAAAGCCAGTCCCATCCTATACTGTCGAAGTATCAAACAAGAGCCAATCCCGACAAAGTGGTACCGTACGTACAGATCAACCACCATTGTTCTTGATGGATTTTGAACGTCTTAGACCGCATATAAGAGACTAGATTGAATCCAACCTTATGGGCCTAGAGGAAAAGTTTGCGCTGCGTTTCTCGAGAAGGTCGGAGACTGCTTCCGCAGAGTTGAGAACCAAAATTGGATTGCCGAATATACGAATGTAGACAAGATCGCCTGGCGCCAATTCGAGTTCAAAGTATTAACGAACTGGTTGGAATATAACGAAGCGAGGGACGTCACACCATAAACGTCCTTCCATTGTGCGTATGTACGCCACGGCTGATACTTTGGTAAATCCACTTTCCCAAACCACGTTGCTTTGGGACCAGGCGGCAGTGGCAACCTTGAGGAGCTACGGCATGTATACAGACAAATTCCCGCGAGCGCTAGCAAAAGGGAGAGAGTACAAGATTCTGAGGACGGCATAGAGGGGAAGAGAAAGGTCCAAGCCAGTCACTGTCTAATGGCCATTTTGTAGAACGAGTGAAATCCTGAACCCAGGGTGCCGTATTTCGTCAGGACATCAAAGTCGTGACGTGATCAAATGTTTGAGCCGAAGTCACTCGGGCCAACTCAGCAACTCAGCTTGTCTTTTGCCACCAACATTGACACGAACCATGACTGCAGTTGCTGGCCCTTCGTTCCTCAGAGATGTCGTTAATCCTCAATTTCATCAGAACAACTTCAATGCAGAGGCTTTTGCCAAAGGGGAACTTGGTTTGAAGCTGGATAAAGGTCACTCTCATGTCAATTCACCTGCAGTATCCCCGCTCACATGCATTCTTCGCAGATGATCAAATTTGCCGCTTGTCACTCACTCAGGCAGGCTGCCCCTTAGGACCCTTGCACTGTCCTCTTCGACATACGATCCCTTCAAATCAAAATTTCCAGCCCCCCAAACAGCTTCCGACTCATCCCAGGGAACGGGAACGTCTCGCAACAGTTTGCAAGCACTGGCTCCGCGGGCTTTGTAAGAAGGGCGATGCTTGTGAATTCTTGCACGAATACAACCTGAGACGCATGCCAGAATGCTGGTGGTTTGCCAAGTACGGATATTGTTCTGCAGGAGACGAATGTTTATATGCCCACCCAAAAGAGCGTAAAATCGAGTGTCCGGACTACAATCGAGGGTTCTGCAAGTTGGGTGAGTCACGTCCTTAATTTACTTCATTCATCTCGATGACCCAAATGAACAGGACCAACATGCCCTCGAAAGCATGTACGACGCGTTGCATGTCAATTGTATCTGTCAGGTTTTTGTCCGCTGGGGCCAGAGTGCCCTAGAGGCCAGTCAGTCTTTCGTCGCCTGATCGTCTTCACAGCTACTTACGAACTATTTTCAGCCCAAAACCTGGTCTACCACCTGCCAGTGCTTACGACCCTCCTTCCCCTCCATCAAATCGCGATCTTGGCCCACCACCACCAGGATATGGTCGGTACGCAGACTTTGATCGCGGATTCCCAGGCGGCGCGAACTATCCAGGCGCCCCCAATCCATCCGGGATGCAACCCAGGCGGAATCTGGACGATGTGTTATGCTTCAAGGTATGAGATTCTAATACCCTCTATTCTTGGTCAGTCATCTCATTTAACTTAGTGTGGGGAGAAAGGGCATTATGCGAACCATTGTCGGAATCGGAATGTGCCAGGCAACCGTGGAGGGATTGAGCGGACCAGAAGAATTGGAGAGGACTAATCGGATATCTGGATCTGCTGGCATATCAACACATATTTTTGTAGACTATATAAGTATCTGTCAGCGCTCCATTGATACTAGTGTGGTCGAAGTAATACTCAGCAAAAACGCCGGGCGGCAGGAGTGAGCTTTCGGGAAAAGGATTGAATTGTGCGTGGGAATGTTCTTGGTTCCAACTTGCACCTTCCCAGCTACTCGTCCCGACGTTCCCGTTGCTCTCGATAACGTCAATCACGATCTCAAGTTTCGACTCGAATATGGGCTGGCAGAAGACCTTCACACTCTCTCAAAGAGCCAAAGGCTGTCATCTCATCACTGATGAAGTACTCGCGCAAATAGAGCCCGGTCTCAAAGATGTCCAGGTGCGCGATCTCATTCTCGCAACATGCTCATGGTTACTAACAACGTTATGGCAGATTGGAATGTTATTTCTCTTTGTGTAGGCCAAATTTTCGTCAAATATCTCTCCAAAGCGGACCATTCACAGCGACCTGTGGCCAGAAAGCATACCTCTTGTGCTCTCACCGTGAATGAAAACTATGACAGAGGTTTGCCAGAATTTTCTCCGAATTCAATGCAGCAGGCCCAGGGCTGACACCGGGACGTTTCTAGACGTCAGACGAGGTAAGTGATGACGTCCCAGAGCGAGGACATCGCACTCTGCAAGGTGCTTCATCTAATGGAAAATGGAAAATATCCCTATGAAGATATGGACATGGCTCTCGATCATATCGTACCGGAGAGCCTGTCATGGCTCCACACAGATGAAGGACCAGAGTATGTTTCCCAATCCGTGGGGCTTCGTTATCCAACTAACACAAATGCTCCTTGTTTCTCTAGTGACTCGTACGCCTGTTGCTTGGGATCTTACGACAGTGATCCACATTGATCTGTTTCCCCGTGCAGCGTTTCGCACACTAAAGCTAGTCTGGTCGGGCCAACCATCAGTTTACCAATCACTAATGGGCGAGTGAACTTCGGCACCTGGCAAGGCAAGTCAAGTCGTTCACCAGTTTCTGAACATTCCTTCAATCAACAGGGCCAACGCCCGGGCGCTCCCCTCCTTTAGGGATATATCTGACTGAATTCAGACACCACGCCCATACAAGACAAGTTGTCGCTACGATCCTGTGAGTCCCGCCGAACACATAATAAAAATGACCTTCACCTGGTGCTCACACTGATATGCCTACCCCACCCTGAAGATCTTAGGCTTGAAATTTTGTGAGCGCCGACTTGAGAAGGCACGGTGATTGTGAGCCCCGACGTCGGGGCCCGTTGCTCGAACAACTAGGTACCGGGAGAAGGAACACAAGGGATATGATGTTTTGCTTGTCTAGTATTATCCGAGTGCACAGTGTACACAGCGTAAATCCATTGCATCGGAATCAGGACATTCTAGCTGAGCCCAAATTATTGAGTTGGTTGCCGGTGATGGAGGGATCCGACACGTGCAACGTATATAAGTGAAAAATCAAAACCCCGGATGGGCGACCATCTCCCTCAACGTACAGCACCCCACGATCCACCCAGTTTCCCTTAGCTTCCGTGTGGCGAATACGACGTCTCTCATTTGCTGCGTCCTGGAACTTCAATTGACCCCGGCAGCCCACCAAGAACAGCCGACCGATACCTACTTGTACAGCACATTCGACGACCTATACGATCCTATCAACCATGCCCAAGGCGACACCCTCCAGTACCTCTGGCCGTCCAGCCCTTCGTCGAAATCAGGTTCGTCTGCTATCACAGAAGCGTTGAATTCTCAAGTGACGGTTTGTCTCGGTTCGAATAGGCTTGTCGGTCATGTCGGAAAAGAAAACTTGTCTGTAGATTGCCGTATTCGAGGATCTTTTCGCCAAGACTGATGCCTTGAATCCTTCTAGAAATGCGACGCTGCACGACCTCACTGTGGAACTTGCGTAAAGTGCGCTACATTTCGTCTACCGGCGACTTCGGGAGCAATGCTTAACGATCCTCTAGACAGTGGCACGCATTGATCAGCGTCCCCGCACCGGTTGGCTACGCGTACGTGCCCCTAGTCCTACTGCCCACCAGTCTCACTCTTACTCATCCATGTCACCACAGGCATCCGAGCGAGCCGCAATGCTCCTACGACCCCGTAGAAGGCCTCACCTTGGCACCTGACACCGATCCTGTAGAGAAGATCAAGCAGTTGGAAGACCAGATCAGTGAGCAACCATTAGCCTTCTACGGTGCACAAGTCTAACCGATTTTCTTCGCAGCTTCACTCAAGAACAAGCTCTACGAAGTGCAAGCTACATCCATAACGCGTTCTGAATCCCCTCATACATCATTGACTGGCCCCAATCTCGACACTGGGGTCATATCATTGCCCCAAGCATCACTTGCAATGACGCCTACCCTCTCATCGACAACTCCAGACCCCCAATTTCGAAGTGAAAGCGGCAGTCCAGAAATGCAAACATCTTCGAAGGGGGGCAGTTCTGATCCCTTTATGGACTTGCTCTTCTTAGGTTGGAACCCAGACTTACCTGATCCAGCCACGCTCAATCACTAGTTAGTGTCTAGCTCATTATCTGTATCAGCACTTTGACAGTGTTCCTGTAGTATAGATGTCTTTTTCAGGTGTGATCCTTGTGGATCGAGAGTCCTGCATAAACCGTCGTTCCTTTCATCAATGCTCCTGTCTCCCCGAGACCCCGGTTTTCCCCATTCCGCCATACTACATGCTATAGTTGAGCGCTCCCGATTGGTTTGGCTGACAGGATCAATGCTAATAACCGCCCTTTCTCAGTGCGCATCCGCTTCCAGATGGTCTCCTCAAAACGTTATAACACTCCCGGACGGTACAAGACGAGATACTTTTGCTGAATTTCACGCCAACAAAACACGACACTATATCGATAAAACGATGGCCAGCGGCGAAGATATATTTTCTGTGATGCAGGCTTGCATCTTGTTATCCTGGTACTTCTACCAGGAGGGCCGTTGGGTCGAGGTCTGGATATTCGCGGCGTTTCAGACTCGGGTCAGCATACCGCTACGACTTAACTACCCCGGGACCTTTTCAACTCATGGCAACAGCTCTCCGGGCGCATATTTAGCACCGCCCAAAGACTTGCGAGACCTTGAATCCCGGCGGCGCTCTTGGTGGATGACGATTCTGTTTGATCGGATTGCATCTGTCGGCGGATGGATCCACGCTGTCGATGAGAGAGATATAGGCACGGAACTACCGCTGAGAAATAGCGATTTTGAATCAGAGGTGAGAGATCTGTCATCCAGTTTGATGGTTGGGTCGGAAGATTAATCCTGCCGTCCCAGCTCCCACTTCCCAGCAATCCCCAAGATCTCGCGGCACCAGATCTCTATATTACTCACCCGCCACAGTACACCGATTCGTTCATTTTACTCATCAAAGCGGTGATGTTGTTCGGAAAAGTCACCGACTTCAACGTCAGAGGCAGTCTACGCGCGCCCACTGCTCCGAGCAAGAACCAAAACCCTTTCTATCTTGACGGTTTCGAAGCCCTGGACAAGCTTGTCTCGAATGATTTCTCGGAACATTTACCCCCGCTATTCAAGAACAACCACGGCGTGTCCGACACACCCGAAGGTGGTGCATTGGACACTGATTTGTATATGGTCCACATCATCCCACACGCGTGAGTCCCTGTTGTCTTCCTTATTCCAAGTCGGGTAGGTTCTGATAGATCTCTTGCCTCCTCTCGCCTACAGCGCGACCATCACTCTCCATAATCCCTATCTAGACTTCACGGACCCCACTAACATATCAACGTCCCGATGCGTTAGCTCCGCGAGAGCCATTCTAGCAGCCTACTACCTGTTGTCAGCCACATCGCTGGACATTACCCGACTTCATCCCTTTGTTACAGTACGTCGGTGACTTCGGTCTTGCAAAGATCTAACGATAACACTGCCCTTTGTTGAACACGCAGATATGTTGGTATCTGGCGGCTGTGGTCCAGGTCCAACTGTGCAAATATTTCATCGAGATTAGCGACAGCGACCGTGAGTCGACAGTGTGGGGCGAAATCAACGTCTTGAGGTAGGGGACGCCCTCTCCATTTGCCGCTAGTCTCCGTACTCACATACATTCATAGGTTTGCGATGCTCGCGTATGGCCAACGATCTCCTATTGGAAGTAAGTCGTGCATGTTATTATGAGTGTCACACGTTAACGCGTTTGTGGCTAGCCCGGCAAGAGCGGCTCCTACAAGGCCTGATGAGGGAGATCGTCCGGATGACCGCGCAGAAGCAGCCGCTTGAAGTCGGGCTACCTTTGTACCCTTTCTCAAGCTCTACTCTGTGGACCAAGGGTGACGGACCAGAGGGTGCCCAAACTACGTCAAAAGACGGGAGTGCTATCCCGCTGCCTGTCAGTTCACCATTCGAGGAAGCTCAACGAAGGGCGACGCCTACTTCTCTCGGGTCACATACACGGCCCTCCTCAGCTGGATGGGCTCCAGACGAGAATGGCGCCACTTTTTGAACACGGAAAATGTACATACATACACAGGGGTTCTCTGGATCTTTTCTTGCTTCGTATTCGTAGTCTTTTACAGGTTTGTGTCGATAATATTAACATGTATTTTTACAATACTGGTACCTGTCCACTTTGCGTCCTCTGTATGACGTCTGCAACGAACTATTCAATGATTTTTACTTTTGCTCGCTGCTCATTTCATGCTCCTCTCCTTCTCCAACAACGCGTCGAACTCGGCTTGAGCACGAGCTCGGTCATCGTCATTGGTGCTACGCTGCTGGTCGGGATTAGATTGCACGGCAGAACGCTCAGCATTTTGTCGTAGCTTGTCCCATGTTGAGGGCGTTGCTGTGTTTGACTTTGAGCCCCGTATCTCATCCCACTGGGTGTGGGGTTGACGGGTAGGTTGGTGGGTGGCGCGGTTTGGGTTTGGGTTTGGGTTCGGGTCTGGGATGGCTTGGCTGAGATGCTGAGGTTGCTCGGAAGTGGAGGGGGAGGCTACACCGACAGTGAAAGCGTTGACGCGTCAAAATATGAGAGAAGAGCCCAAACCGTATCCGTACCGAAGGAGGTCAAAGCAGAGTCGCCATAACGAGCGTTCTGTAGCGCCTGAAGAACGCCCTCCGGGTTCTCCACTTGCTCAGCGAATCTGAAGGGAACTGCCGTGTAGACAATCTTCGAGCCGAGCCAAAAGTGGCTCGTGGTCCCTAAAGTGACCAAAAGACTTTGTGGGAGGGAGGTCAAGGGCTTTGAGAGAACCCTTCTGGCGATGAACCTGGTCATTACATGGGTACTCATGCCCCCAATAATCGCTAACATCCACTAGACGGACAGACGCGTTGGAGTCAAGATAGATGAACTACAGTATGACTTATGCGAGAACTCACAATCAAGGAGTCAGCATCCTTATGAAAGGAGAGTGCTTGTGCAGTTGTTTCAAGATCGCGTGAACTGAGTAGACCTTGGTCTGCCTGGGGAGCGAGAAGCTGCTTGTTGTACGAAGGTGACTTCCATAAGGACATAAAGGGTGTTTCATGAATCATTCCGGCATAGTTTATGAACAGTGCACGTTTGGCCGCGTCGAAATTCGCTGTATTGTACTGGTCGAAGCTGAAAGCCATGAAGGTTGAAAGTGGAGGAAGTCAGTTACACCGCCACCAGCCGGGATCGGCTGGTCCGACACGGCCCTTCAGTACCGCACGTGGCGACGACCACGACAGGACGGTCATCGTCTAACACAGCGCTGAAGATCCTATTTGCCAACCGGGCTAATGGACGACCCTCCCCAACTCAATCTCAGTTTCGAGTCCACGTCGTTGTCGCTTCCTCTTTCGCTTCCTGATACGCCTACGTCGCCAATCACTCCGTTAGACCCAAAACCCAAGAAATCGAATCCCCTCAATGATCTTATTGACACTGAAAAGGCCTATTCTGACCTGTTGGGTGGCGTTATTAAGGTTGATTGCTTCCAACTTACATCTTTCATAAATCCTCATTAATCTTTTGAGTAGAAAGTCGCAGCTGCATGGTCGAGGTCCAATATGCCGCCCCCGAAACTGGATACCATGTTCAGAAGCATAGAAAGTGTTTACAGGTCCAATCGTTCCCTTTTATCAGTGCGCTTCTTACGTGTCAAACCTCCGATTGTGGTCTGATGTATTCTCCAGAAACTTAAAGAGATAGGTACTTCCTCTCCAAAGGCACTTGGTGACCTTCTGATTCGATGGGTTCGTAACTTCATATGTTATCCCCATCAAGCTACTCAATCTCATTTCACCTAGGTCGACGATCTCGAAGGCCCGTACACCAATTACTGTACACAATATCGCTTTGGTTTCGATGAATGGGAACCTGTCAAATCCAACGCACGTTTGGCCCCCATATTAGCCACATTTTCTGCCGCCAATCCTCCTCCGTCATCGGACACCTCTTTGTGGACCTTAGACGATCTCTTCCTTCTCCCAAAAGGCCGTCTCAAATACTACAAGAAGCTTTATACACGCTTGCTGAAGAGCACCCAGGCGGGTAGGAGCGACCATAGGTTATTAGTCGATGCACTGGAAAAATTGGAGAAATTGTTGAAGATCTTGGATGAGCGAGAAAACGTACAGGTTGTAACGCCAATCATGCCTGAAAGGCCTCTTTCCCCGGTGAAGAAAGACGAAGAGGACGAAAGCGAGGACAACGACAACGACAACGACAACGACATGGACGAGGCTGTGGTGAATGCGGGAGTGTCTAAGGATGAGCTAGATCCCACAGTTGTCCGCGACTCTGATGTTGCTCCCACAAGTACAAGCGAGGCGAGTTCATTCAGAGGCAGCGAGGGGTCAGGATTGTGAGTTTGTTGCCTATCGTTCAACGGACTGCGGTATTAACAGCCCCCAGTGAGCGCCTTTCCCAGGATCCACCCTCGTCGTCCACAAGTCGCGGTTCATCCTCGACAATGACTACACCAGTCACGGATTTGGAAAGAAGACTACTCACCCAACGTACCCTCGACATCTTCACCATGAACCCCAAGGCACTCTCCAGTCCACCTCGTTTCTTGACAACTGGCTGATCCGTTCTTCCCAGATGGTTCGGTTACAAATGGCTCCGCCTGGATTGACCTTCACTCGCGAGTGTAAATGTTCCATGGATGTCGATATCAGGCTAGTTCCTCGGGCTACTGGCGTGGAAATGGTTCATCAGCGTGGTCATATCTTCCTTCTGTCGGATTTATTCCTGATGTGCGAACGAATGACTTCCCAAGAGCGCGCTGAACATGGTGCCAATGGGGCGGATATGTGGTTGATGTATCCTCCGTTATCGGGCAAAGTTTTGCGACTTTCGGAAGTCCCAGGCCAAGGTGAAGGCATCGCAATTGCATGGTAATCGTCTGCTGACCCTTGAGGCAGAAAACTCGCTGCAGGTCCACATCATGCGGAAAGAAACGATCACGCTTACTGTTGAAACTCTGCACGACCGAAATACCCTGTATCACGAGCTTAAGGAGTGCATCGAATTTGCAGCGTCAGGTAGAGCCGTATTGTTTTCGCCGTGTAGAGAGCAATACCCCTAATCTTTCGCCTTCCCCAGTGGGTCCTATCTCTAAGCAACCCCCGCCCCCGGTACCACCGTTGCCCGGACTCTCTCAATCAACGTCCGCGCCTTTTCCACCCTCCACTTCTCCAGGACGTGATAGCGACTCGAGCAACACAACTCCTGGAACCAGGACATCCTCTCCTCCAAGTTTGAATGAGTCACAGGGTTTCAACGGTGTGTCCACTTCCGACAGAGGGCCATCTCCTAGATCCTCGAGCGGCATGGATTCCATTACCAGTCAGTTTTCTGGGATGGCAATGGGGCCCCAGCGGATGTCTCCTTCCGGCCCATTCCCTCCCATGACTTCCCCGCCCCCTTCGGTTGGTCCTGGTCAGGTTCTAAGAAACCGTAGTCTGTCGCAAGGACCTGGCTCACCTCCGCCCTCCATGGGACCTGGCCAAATCTTCGGAAACCCTAGCCTGCCTCGTGGTCCAGGTTCGCCTGCGCCCTCCGTCGGCCCTGGGCAGATCTTCCGAAATCCCAGTATGTCTCACGGTCCTGGTTCACCTCCTCCTTCCATTGGCCCTGGGCAGATCTTCCGGAATCCCAGTATGTCTCATGGTCCTGGATCACCACCCCCCTCTGTTGGTCCTGGGCAGGTTATGGAACGCACCCGTACTATCAGCCTCGGTCATGGTTCGAACCAAGCTCCACCCTCATCTATGTCGCGTCCACCATCAGGACCCCATCCTCCGCACCAACCTCCCATGCATCAACCAAACCATCCTCATTCGCAACAGATGTTTGCTCCTCAGCCCATGCATCGACCTTATGGACCCAACGGAGAGGGCCCTTTACCTCCCGTTCCCCCCCGGCCTCCTTCAGAGCCTAATTACAACGTAATAAGGAAGTCGCCGTCGACGCGCTCCCTCAATGCTCCTCGCGTACAAGAACCGTCAAGATCGGCTCCTCCGATGCCCCACTTGCCTCCAAATGGGTTCGCGCCCCATTACAATCAAGGCCCCTCCCATCCCGGCCCCTCTCATCCCGGCCCTTCTCATCCCTTCACTCCTCCTCGTCCCGGTCCTGGCATGAGGAACATGAGTCCAGGTCCATCTCCCAATCTTCGGCCCACTTTGCCCTCGTCCCAATTCAGGCGAGCTGTGTCCGGAGCCCAGTCCTTTGCTGATCCCAGCCCCCCAAGTTCACCTGTCGAGGAAACGCCACGGTTCTCTGGACCGACGACGTTGACGATATCGGCGGATATGAAGTGCAAGGTGTTCTTGAAGCAGCAGCATGCGCAATGGAAATCTCTCGGCACTGCTAGGTTGAAATTGTACCGCCAGTCACCAACCAACGTCAAACAGCTGGTTGTGGAAGCGGACAGCAAGGATCGTCAGGTCCTGATTTCGACGATTGTTTTAACGGATGGCGTGGAGCGAGTGGGAAAAACCGGGGTAGCGGTCGAACTCAGCGATAAGGGCGCCCGTACGGGCATCGTGTACATGCTTCAGTTGAGAAATGACGAGGCCGCTGGAGGCTTCTTTGATAGCCTGTTAGAAGGCTCGGACAGGTCGGGTCTCAGATGAAGCTTGGTTTAATGATTCAAACTTCATTCATTCGTCTTCCGTTCATTTGGGATTAGCCTTTACTCACTTAGAGGGATGGATAGTGGACTCTAGAACTCTTCTTGTCACATGCCTTTAGCTGGGCCTGCCTCATTACTACTACTACCACGATCACCATGACACGACACATACCCATACACTTACATCTCTCTTTCATTATCTTTCATACGTTGTTCGCAGTGGCCGAGGTAAATTCTTCCATTAATTGACGAATTTTCCGGTAAATGCTATCTCTACGCAAAGTGATACATGGTCACTGCCGCTCACACCCTGTCGTGGAATGCCTGGCTCTAGATCGCTGGTGCTGGGAGTTGATAAAAGACCGACAACGGTGGACTGTACGTCCACAGGATCGATGACGAAGACATAATCTGATCAATTGGTCAGGGCAATGTAGATTTGGAGATTCATCGGAATCACCTATGGAATTCTGCCAAAAGTAAGTGTAGCTTGTCCACTGAGGCTCATGGTAGCCTCGCCGATGAGATTGCAGACCCGCTCGTTCGCCGAATGTAACGAACTTGGAGCCATCCTCGCTAGGGCGAAAGAGCGTCTCCTTGTACAGGCGCAAACCCAGATCATACATGCTTCGTAATGGAGAGCCAGCCTTAGTGAAGAGCTCTTCCAACTCTTGCGAGGAGAGGAGACCATCGGAGGGTTGGGCGGGCCTTGCATTCACGATCACTCTATCAGGATCCGGTGCCGCCGCTTCCTCGCTTTCGTCTTCTTTCTGGATACCGCCGTCCGAGAAAGAAGGATCTATGGTGGTATGTACGACGCGAGATACATTGAGAAGCTCGTTCTGGGGCGCCAACAGGGGATCTCCTACGGCGAATGAGTATGCCGCATCATCGGGCGTGAAGTTAAAATCTACAGCAATCTGAGTGTTGAGCGTTTGATACCCATAATAAGAGGTAATCACCGCCCGCGAGGATACATGGCCAATTAGGGTGGTTTTCGTCATCACGGAATCGCAATGTTTCCCGCTTGAGAATACCTGCTTGTCTGTAATCAGAGAAATGAGCAACTTGAAAAGACATCCAGATCCACATTATCGCTACCTAGCTCTTTCATAGACATATCTTGAAGGTATTGGTGAGCTGATACTAATTGCGGCGTAGGAGATTTCTTACTTGGGGTGCCAAAAGAGGTGAGTGGTCGCGGTAATCACTCCCTGATTGTTCTTCTTATTCCTCAAAGAAATAATATGGCCAATGTTCTTGGTACGGAAGCTAGAGCCCCTTCTACAATCTTCTTCGCCGTCCGTTCGGACTTCTTGCTCATCATAGAAGATCGTGCGTTGACCTGCAAGTTCATAGAGGTCCCGTTTGTATGCAATCAAGCAGCCGTGCAGCTTTCGCGGTCCTGACGCGTAGCGATGCGTATAGCCGGCCTTCTCAAGTATCGGCAGGAGTTTTTCAAGGCGATCGACTTCCTACATAGTACTCAGATAAACTTCATTTATACACATGGGATTGACGCTCACTTGAAGGCACAAGATGTCTGCTTCGCACGTCAAGATCTCTTTATAGATCATGTTTTCACGTTGACCGGCTTTTAAACAATCGCTGTTGGGGAACAATTCGCGACCTGCAAGGTTGTTTCATTCGGCTGTGTTGATTGCGGCGACGTAAGGACGTACGAACAAGACATTGAGCGAGTAGCTGAGAGATATTAATGGATTGTACCAAGAGAAACTTTGATCACGAACATTCCAAGTTAGAATCTTGACACGCTGTGTTACATTCGTGCCCGATGGTTCTGCTAGCTGATACCATTTACGTTCCAATGTTTTGGCATTCCCCCAAAGCTGGGGTTCCGACTGAACTTGAGTCGCTGCTACTTTGGCCTTCTTCAGTCTCCGAGCCTCTTGAAGAGCGAGCTGTTCGGGTGTGAGTACGCGCTTCGAGGCCATGACGGTGACAGTGCGAGCCGTAAATGGTCTATAGAAAGACCTCGAGAGGACACGGAGCCCTCGGGGATTCAGAATGGGCGAACCAAGTCAAAGGAGTAAAGTAGAGTCAGTGGATGACTTGTAAGCGAGAGTCATTACACGTGGTCCGTGCACGCAGGAATGACATCCGCGCGCGTTTGCCGCTTACCGGGCCAATTTTTTTGGATGCAACGATTGCTGAGGCCAATCTTGAGGCGACCTCTAATTCCCCTTTCGACACGAACTTCAACATCAGTTCGTTCTCGTCCTTCCTTTTCTTCACCTCTCTCTTTCAAACGTCCAGCATCTCAACTTGCCACGAACCCAATATCAACGCCTCACATGTCCAACAACGCTCCCGAGTCCTTCGCTAACTTCGATCTCATCAAACGTGTAAAGCTCGATTTTACGGACGTTACAATTTCGAAATACAAGAGTAGAGTGACCGGTCTTAGCGTCATTCATCTGGACTACGAAGGTCCGTTATTCCAGTCAGGTCAATGCTACAGCACGTCCTAACTCCCGAACTAGCACCCCTCGTCAGTGGATATTTTGTCGTGGCGACTGAAAGTACGTAGCCTCACCATGCCTGTTTCTCAACGAGTTCACATCTATTCTAGTCTTCAATGATTCTGGATGTCCTCACACACTGGAGCAGTAAGCTGGACACCTCTGCACACCATTGCTGGCCACTCAACAATCTTCAGCCTCGTTTTCATGGGATCAGAACAGTACCCGTACAAAGGCATAATAGACCATCTGGCAAACAGAGGGTATTCCAATGGGACCAATGCTTGGACAGACACCGACCATACCGCACGTACACTCCCTCGTTGTTCCCTCTCACTTGTTTGACCTCAAATTCAGGCCTATACGGTGGTGACAGCGGGAGAGCAAGGCTTTCTACAGCTTCTACCAATATATGTCGACCACATTCTATATCCTACGATGACCAAGGCAGGGTGAGGCCAACAGATCTGTAATCGTGTGGGTGAATCTGACACCCCATTTGAACGCTTAGATTTGTCACGGAAGTGCGTCGGGACGCTCTTCTCACCCAAAGTATCTCAACTGACTTTCCTATCTAGGTCCATCATATCGATCCCAAAGGCTCCGATTCTGGCGTCGTATACAGCGAGATGCAGGGCAGGGAAAACACGTCCGGTGATCTCATGGCACTCAAGTCGGTTTACCTCTTTCCTTGAATTAATCGTTAATCTCGGCAAGCTGACAGCTCGGTACACTTCCAGGATGCAGAGATTGTTGGATCCGCCGGAAAGCGCATACCGCAGTGAGACGGGAGGCCTTATGGAGGCTTTGAGGGTGCTAACTGTCGAGCAAAGTGAGGGAATACGCATAACCCCGATACTTCCACGCTGATTCCTTCAAGTCCGCGATTATCACGCATCGTATTACGTGCCCCACAATTTGGCCCTTATTGTCGCTGGGAAATTGTCTAGCGGGACTTCTTCCTTACTCAAGGTCGTCCAGGAACAAGTAGAGCCAAGCCTAATTGCCCACGGACAGAACAAGGGGCCCCGCCCCGAAGGTTGGAAGCGTCCGTTCGTCGAAACACCCAGTGCGAAGAGGCCCCCGTTTGCCAAATCAATACAGGAAAACGTGGAGTTCCCGGACCAAGATGAGAGTGAGTACCGTAGTCTTCGTTCTTGAATTCTCGCTCACACTACCGACGGCAGGCATGGGTGAAGTGATCATCAATTTCCTCGGGCCTGCCCCGAACGAGTTTTTGGAACGAAAGGTGTGTACCGTCCCGCAAAATGGGATCTAGCACCGGACTTAGTAAAGTTCCCAAGGCACTCGACATCATAAGTACATATCTCACGTCGTCAGCGGCAGCTCCTTTGAATAAGGAGTTCATCGAGATAGAGTCTCCCTTATGGTACGATCCGATTTTCGTTACCACCTTGATCTTGCTGAGAGACTCTCTTGCTCAGTTCCTATATCTATTTCGCTGAGGATACACGAGCGACTCGCGTCTATCTTCCCATATACGTCGGCTCAGTCCCCGCGGAGCATCTGAAGACTTTCAATGAGAAACTCAAAGCAAGCCTTGAGCGCATTGTCAAGGAGGGTATCGATATGGACAGGATGAAAATGATCATCAACCGGGATGAACGCCAGGTAGTTATCCATTGTCGAGTGATTTCAGTGGATGCTGAAGCAGGTGATTTTAGCTGCGGAGTAAACTAGAGTCCGCTAAAGGGGACACGTTCTCTGGTACTGTGATCACAGATTTCCTATATGGCGCTGAAGATGGGTCGGAGCTCGGCCCGTCCATGGACGAAATAAATCAGTATGCCGTCGTTCGCGAGTGGACGAGCAAGCAATGGACAGATCTCCTTCAGAAGTAAGGACCGCGTGTTTATGCAACACTTCTGAATACTCACATTGCTAAAGGTACTACATCGACCCGCCCTCCGTGACCGTGACTGGCAGCCCATCCGCTTCTTTGGCTGAGCAGCTGGAGACTGAGGAGAAAAAGCGAGTCGAGGCCCAGGTCGAGAAACTTGGCCCAGAAGGATTGAAGAAGGCGGAGAAGGTGTTGGAGGAAGCCAAGGCAGAGCATGACACCCCCATACCATCCGAAATCTTGAAGCAGTTCAAGATTCCCGACGTTAAGAGCATTGCCTGGATTCCGGTGAAGAGCGTCCAGCAGAAGGGGAAGGGCCGAGAGTCAAGTCCTGTCGCGAAGACAAACTCCGATCTCGCGAAACACATCAACGCCGACGGGCAGGAGCTCCCTTTCTTCGTCCAGTATGACCATGTCGAGGTACCATTTCATGACCGTTTCGTTTGATGTTGTACTTACGCACGTCCCAGTCCGACTTCGTGACCGTGCACGCCCTGTTTTCCCTGGAGAAATTGCCCAACAGACTACGGAGGTGAGTCCGACCGATAATTGTCTATTGTTACACGTCCTGAGCCACAAATAGACATGTGTCGACTTACCTTTCCGCATTTTTTGCCCTCCCTGTCAACCGGATGTCTGGAGAACGCTTGACACATGAAGAAGTCATCAACAAGTTGGACGACGAAACTGTCTCCTACGAGGTCGGATTGGGAGTTTCCGGTTCGTTTTCTCAAACACTCCGCGTCAGTATCAAGGTAGAAACGTCAGCATACGAAACGGCAATTGCCTGGCTGAGGGATCTCGTTTATGGAGCCGAATTCAACAAAGAGCGGTGAGGATACAGCGCATCCAGGTTTTGTGCATTATCTCATTTTGCCCACTGACCAGGTTGCAAGTGACTATTGCAAAGATTCAACAATCTCTGCCCGAGATGAAGCGAGACGGGAACACGGTTCTTGGCTCTGTGTGGGCAGATGTGCTATTCGACAAATCATCGACATCGCGTGCGGGTGGTTTGATAGAACAAGTAGACTTCATACCGAAGCTGGCCAAGCAACTTCAAGAATCTCCGGAAGAGGTCATCGCCGACTTTGAGGCAATTCGAAAGCATAGTCAGTCGTGCTGAACTTTCTTTGAACCTCCTTGTTCAATTCATGTGCAGTGACTGAACCTACGGGCATGCGTTTCTCCGTCACCGGAAATGTCCTCAAGGTCGACAAACCACGAAGCGTCTGGAACAAGTACTTCCACTCGATACCTGTATGCTTCTTTTCTTTACCCAGTTACCAGTGATCTCACTCCAGAATAGGATGGACCGCTTTCGCCAGTACCACTTGCTTCTGAGACGTTGAGCACTATAGGACGAAAGCCAGTCAAGAAGGTAAGCGTCAAACATCCAAAGCCGATGATCCATCATACTGAAGATTGTCCACTTCAGGCTATCGTCATGAGTCTTCCGACGATAGAGAGCTCATACGTTACACATACTGCGCAAGCTATCAAGGGCTTTGATCATCCTGAGTATCCTGCGTTCCGGGTTGCGCTTGAGGTCCTCAACGCCACGGAAAGTTATCTTTGGGTCCGTTCCGCTTTCGTGTCTCAACGATACCTTTTCACTGACCCAAATAACAGAGGTACATCCGTGGTTCTGGGCTCGCATACGGCGCCTATGTCTCTCTGGACCTTGAATCCGGGCTGCTTAGCTTCTCCTTATATAGGGTATGGAATATTTGAGCATTCTTCAAGCAACTACTCACGACTGTTCTATAGAGCTCCAATAGCATGGGGGCTTACAAGGAAGCTTCGACGGTCCTTAAGGGTCTCACCGATGGAACTGTAAGATCTTCTTTTCACAGTCGTGACGGATACTGACCAATACCCAGATAACCCTCGACGACACCACCCTCGAAGCTGCCAAGAGCAGTATCGTGTACGGAGTAACTAGAAACGTGTCGACAGCTGGTCGTGCAGTAAGTGCCTCGTATTAAGTGTCCAGAGCGAAATTCTCAACGTTTCCGCAGGCAATCGCATCATTCACCAACCAGGCCCTCAAGAACGTCCCACAGAGCTATCAGGTGGACCTTCTTGAGAAATTCCAGGGTGTTACAAAAGAGGACGTGCTCAAGGTTCTCAAGACCTACTTCCTTCCCCTCCTCGACTCGAAGTCTTCCGTCGCCGTCGTTGTCACAGCGCCTTCCAGGGCGGACGGCATCGACAAGGAATTGAAGGCTTACGGATTCGATGTTGAGAGACAATCATTAGAAGTAGACCCCAACGAGCTCGAAGGGTCAGAGAGTGAGAGTGGCAGTGAGTCGGGTAGCGAGTCTGAGGAGGAGCGCTAGATTGAGATTTATTGGTATACTCTAGTTAACATACTATACATTACCAGAGAATCTACTTTGTACTTTTAGATTCGGTATAATCAGTGGGAAACTGAATCCACGGGTGAATCTGTGGCTGGAGAGTCCGTCGTGTGGATGACTTCAATCTTCTTCTCATTTGCCTGACCGGGTTTCAGCTCGACACCTTCGAAGAAGTCGTTGTCAACGATGAAACGAATGGCTTGGGATAGGTTAGACACAGTCACGCGAATCTCGGGGAGCAGGAGCTGGAATGCCAGTCAGCATAAGATTACACGGATAGGATAACGAAAAGCGCACATTCCGCAATAAACTTGACTTCGGGCCAAATGGTATATGTGCACTCTTTGGTTGGGGAGGTCTACGATTGTGAGGTTTTGGCCTATCCGTAGATCTAGCGCTGCTCTGCGCTTGGTCCTTAGGAAGGACTTTTGTTTCGTTAACAGGTTCAGTAGGAGTTTCTTCGACGGCTGGTCTAACAGGCATTGCTTCCGGTGCTTCGTCGTCGCTGCTGTCACTGCTGGGTAATGACATTACTGGTTTTTGCGGAAGAGGATGTGGACCCGTTCTTTGTGTCGTTGGAGGTCCGTCTGCTCTCCGCCCTGCATCCATTCCCATGCCCCGGCCCCGACCTCTGCCTCTGCCTCTACCGCGACCGCGTCCACGATCGGAATCATCGTGGTGTTGCAACCTCCGTTTCTTCGAGAATAATCCCAATTCCTCGACCGAGAGTTCTCCCCGAGCGGCCGCTTCCTCTAATTTGCGTTTCTTGTCCTGAATCAAGGTAGCTGTGGGCCACCGTTTCTTTCGCTCTGCAACCCACTGCTCAATAGCGTCAGGAGTGTCGAGCACAATATTGGTTCCTTGTATAGGAATCATCTTGCTGTACGGGTACCATTTGTGGTGAGTAAGAATAGCCAGTCTACGACTCCGAACACACGGCTTACCCCTTCAAACTTGGATCTGCGTCCCAATCCGAGCCCTTGTTTCGTTTCTCCCAACCCTTAGGATATATTAAATGTCGATCGGCCATGTGTATTTCTACGCTTTTCGTAGAGCCAGAGAATGTGCATTGCTTGTAGGTGCACCTAGAGTTTCCGGGTTGGTACCAACTTGTGCTTGGTTGTGAGTACCGTATAGGATTCGGGTTTCTGGGGAGTTGTGAATTCACAGGGTACGATTGATGGGTAAAGGTAGAAGGAAGATTGAAGGAAACATGAGGATTATAGGTCGAAGAGAGTGTAAACCCCTCCGGAGTGGTTAACGGTGCAGGGATCGAGTGCTGTAAATATGCTTGGGCATAGTGTGAAGAATATGTCGATGCATAAGGGTTGGCTAACGCTGAGCGCATTGCAGCGGCTGCCATAGACGAGTGTTGAGCCATCGAGGAGACATTGTTGGTACTGGTACCGGGCTGACGATGAGGGTGCATACTGAGAGCAATTCAAGAGTTTTACAAGTTTTTCATTTGTCAACCTTCCCGCCCGGGTCTGTCGCTGAGCCGGACTCGAGCGGATTGAAGCTCACTCAACTCAGAACCATGTCAGAAACTATTCCTCTCTTGTCTAATGCGGCCCTTCGTAGATCGGCTCTCTTATGGCGTACAGGTGCTATTTTCGGTGAGCGAGTTGCTTGTTCGTTGATAGTTCACACTCAAAAACATACGGTTATTAGCTGCTGTCGGAATGGTCGCTGGTGCATTTGGAGGCGAGATAAATACCGTATTCTGAGCGAGAATGCCTGATTTCAACCTGTCATGTACAGCCCATGGTCTAAAGAACCGCCCAGGAATGACGTCGGATAGGATACACTCATGGGAGACTGGCGCACACTACGCTGTAAGGCTTATTCTCTCGTTCATAAGACAACTCTCGTTAACTTGACCAGGTTTTCAACGGTCTCGGACTCCTGGCTGTTTCTCTCCATCCCAGATTTGCGTTGCACAGGTTCGCCGGACCTGCGATCGCTGCGGGAGGTGTCTTGTTCTCCGGAAGTATTTTTGCGTTGGTGTTGAATCGTGACCTCAAGGTCTTGGGCCCAGTGACACCTCTTGGTGGGCTGCTTTTTATTTCTGGGTGAGTTACAAGTGCGTGGAGATTGAGAAGCTTGACTGATGACTCTCAGCTACATTGCCCTAGCTCTGTAGAGGTACTTACAATTGCTAATTTTATGAATAATTTGAAAAATAAATAATCGCGCGCATGTGACTAAACGCGTAGTCGGAGTTTGAATTCCTCGGCTCGTTTACTGGGCTTTGCTGTCACCGCCGTTTTTACAAGGCACGCTCATCATCATCATCATGGCCGACAGTGAAGAGACCAATTCTTTGCCCGCTGCTCAGACTGCCCAGGTCGATTCAAACAAATCTTCAGCCTCAGTCCCAGCTCGTATTCCTCTATCTACTTCACTATCTTTCACCGCTTCTACTTCATCTTCATCAGCTCCATCTTCATCATCTTTTTCTCTTAAACGAAGTTATTCTGCTACTTCTACCTCTGATCTCTTCACCACCGCAGCGTCTTCTTTTCATCCCATAGCGCCTCAGAGAACGAGGCCTACTCCTATCTCTCGCCACCATTCGCATCTCCGAAATGACCCTCATGTATTACTTTCGACAGTTATGGACCCTTCACCGAATGACCCCAATACCTTCTTTCTTCATCCGCCTTTTTCCAACTTTCCTGACGCGGAAAACCATCCAGAAGGGCTCAGCTACAATCTCATGGCCGACAACCCGGGGTGGTTTCTTGACGCTTCCGATTTCGTCAGCTACGAAGAGACCACCTCCCCGAACCCAAATGCTATCCCCTACCCGACCTCGCTTGAACCTCCTCGTGGATGGTGTCCAGCTCGAAAGAAAGATCTGAGGAGTCGTGGTGCCGATAGCTGGCCCGAAGGGGAAGAGCCTCGCTTGCGGTGCACCTTCTGTCGACGAACTTACGCAGGGGTGAACGCAAAAAGTATGTGGAGAAGACACGTGTTCGAAAAGCATAAGATTGCGATGGCCAATCGTCGTGATGGTCCTGAACGTCCTAGAGGAAGAGGATCTGGAGCTACCAGTAAGTTTTTGAGCCCATCGCTGTTGTCAACTTTTCCTCATTCCTTTCCGTACAGAGGAGAATAGGCAACCAAAGCACGATAGGATTGTGAACATTGACGTGGTTCCCCAATCTCTGAACAATGACCCTTCGCAGAGATCCAAGTTCCGTTCCACTATGACATCCACAGCACCTGAGGATTCTTCGAGTCAGATGGAAGTGGAAATGGAAATGGATGATTCTGAGAAATCCGCCAACCCGTCTCCTGAAAAGGACCGATCCAATCCTCCAACTCCACCACTTACCCCCCATGGTCGTTCCTCGGACCCCGCTAGCGGCTCAGATGATATTCCCTTGAAAACCCCTGGCTCCCTTGGACACCTTCCGTCCTCCCCATATGATCCATCCCTTACCCCGACTTTCCGCCATTGTTCCCCGACTCGACCTTCAGAACAGCCTTGGCGCTGGGACAGCCCCAGCAATCCCTTGACCCAGGCGCGTAACCTCTCGTTGAGCCTTCTAGCCGGCGAGCTTGGTACCAAGTCCTTGGACAGCCCTCTACTTGCACTCAATAAAGGTGGTTCTTCGAAGGGTGCCAGCCTTGGAAGCAGATCCCCATTGCTTGCCCTTGGAACGCCCGATACAAACGTCAAACCCCGACGATTCTTCCCCCGTTTCCCCATGGCCTCCCATCTCATGGAGTCTCCTATGGGACAGTCACCTTTAGGTCGCAGGCCACTTGGTGGTGCTCATAAGAAGACGTTTTCGGAGGTGTCTGACGACTGGTCGTTGGATACCTCTTCACCGTCACGCGCAGACCCGTTCGTTGGTGGAGGAGTACCGTTCGCGGAACCTCTGTTGAATCCATCGACGCCTGCAGAAAGCCCCGTCTTGCGACGTGATGGTTATAAAGGACGTGGTCTCGGAATCGGTCTTCTTGAACCCTTCACGTTGCATGCCAACCCTCACGAGTCCCCTAAAGAACCCCTCGACCAAGATGACGGGCCAGGTCCCGGCTCCCTTGCGAATTCTCCTAGATCGACGCCGTTTCCGAAGCGAAGAAGAATCTCCGGTCCGCCCTGATTCCTTCTATCATTGTTGTCCTCGTTGCTGTGATTTTTGCTACTCTTGCTGTATATTATTGACATCTTCCAGTCGTCCGTGATAAATGGACCGACAGCCTTCTTTTAGGCGTCTCTGTATCCGTGTTCAAGTCTCCTATATCATCTCTTCTCTCCTATCTTATACGTATGACTGTATGGTATCTCCCAGTATCTCTTTCCTTCTCTTACCCTCGTGGTTACTCTCGAACTACCACTTCGTTTTTCCTTACTCTCTTGTATTTATCCTAGTCGCCTTATTGTACTTGTGCGATTAAATCTGTTGGCCTATTTGAATGCGTCATATAAAGAAAGGGTTTATAGAAGACAAGATCTAAAAGGGAATGTACAGCCTGGCTTACCTCAGCAGAGCTCCTCATCAACGAACGGAATCTGACGCTTAGACTAGTTACTACACTGTTTCTCGCCCTCACACCCTCCGTTTCGTCTCTTTTCCTTGTTTCAAGGGTCGATAAAGGTACGCTCACATCCTCACAGTCGCTCTGAACTATTCTCGACGCTTTCTCTGGAGCATTTGGACCCCTCAAGACCGTTACTCATCACGTTTTTAGATCTATACCTTTGTCCCATTCCCCCCCGAACTCGATAGTTGGTTAATTCCCTTTTCAAGACTCAAGCTCTGTCAAATTTTGGAATCAGCGCTTGGATTATAATATCATGCAGGCCATTAAATGTATGTCATGTCGCCCTCCATTCGACGAAGATTTTGTTGATGAACAGCTATTCAGGTGTTGTCGTAGGAGATGGTGCTGTTGGAAAGGTGCAACCTTGTCGTTCTCACTGGGAAGAACGAGCTCGCTGAATAGGACTGTTGAAGACATGTCTCCTCATTTCGTACACGACGAATGCCTTCCCGGTGAGTCATCACCTCTTGTCCCTCATTACGGTTATCATTGACATCCTACAAGGGAGAGTATATCCCCACAGGTATGATGAACGAAAATATCGTCTGCTGAGACGGCTGGATTGAACTCTGTTGCCCAGTTTTTGACAACTATTCGGCGAATGTGATGGTTGACGGCAAAACCATTTCCCTTGGTCTCTGGGATACTGCCGGACAAGAAGATTACGACCGACTTCGACCTTTGTCGTACCCTCAGACCGACGTGTTCTTAATCTGCTTCTCTCTCGTCAGCCCTCCCAGTTATGAAAACGTTCGGACCAAGGTGTGTTGCTTCAAGCCCACGAACTTTCAGATAAGGATATTGATGTGCAGTTTTTTACGTAGTGGTTCCCCGAAATATCGCATCACGCCCCGCAGACGTGCATCGTCCTAGTTGGCACGAAGCTGGATCTGCGTGAAGACCCCGCAACGATTGAGAAGCTGAGAGACCGGTATGTGCACCGACTTCTTTCGTCCATTTCATTCTACACAGCCTGATATGTCTTTTGCACAGTCGGAT
The DNA here is from genome assembly GCA_024721195.1 of Marasmius sp. AFHP31. Taxonomy (NCBI): domain Eukaryota; kingdom Fungi; phylum Basidiomycota; class Agaricomycetes; order Agaricales; family Marasmiaceae; genus Marasmius; species Marasmius sp. AFHP31. Next base: position 84,030 of record JANHQD010001032.1, read on the forward strand.
GGCACCCATTCAATACTCGCAAGGTGTCCAGATGGCCAAAGATATTGGCGCCGTGAAATACCTAGAATGCTCTGCTCTGACCCAAAAGGGACTGAAGACTGTGTTCGACGATGCTATCCGGGCGGTCTGTGAGTTGCTGTCTCGACACGTATCAGCCAGCGTTTGATTGATGATACTCAATTGACTTGTTTGTTACAGTGAACCCGCCCGCTAAGATTTCAGAGAAAAAGAAGAAGTCGGGCTGCATCATTGCATAAAGTCGTCTTTTTTACACTCAAGCTATCGAGTTGAGGGGTTCAAAGGTGTAATAATCTGCTTAGGAGAGGAAGGTGGTCTGTATAACCCCCCTACTATTATATCACGCCATTTATGTTTTGCTCGACTGATGACCTGTCATGTTTTACTCGCTCAACCCATTCCACCTTCTTCTCTTTCCCAGATTCAGACTCTCATACATTCATACAGACGCGGATTTGCAAGAGATTAGTTGTCGTTACTTAGTCTCCTCTTTTTCTCACTTTCGATATTCGTTTTGATCATCAAATCTACTAGTTTTGCCCTGGCTAACGTACTGCACGTAGTACAGGACCCTGGTGTGCTTGCAGAATACTTGGCCCCAGGCTTGCGAGTGCGAGGCGAGGGAACTGCTTCTGCAGAGCCTTTGTGTTTTCTCTGTGCTTTCTATGCTTCTAATTCTTGTGAGAGGGAACTAGGATTCAAGAGGAACCGTTTGTTCCGTCAGATTCCTCCATTTGTACATATTCTCTCATGCCGTGTGGTTCAGGGACTGATGAAAAGTGTGGTAAAGGGGCGATCAATGGTAACGGTAGTGATACTAGCGATGCCAGAATCACAAACAACAATTTACCATCCTATACCCAGGACCACCAACCCAGCCGACCATTCGGTTTAATTTTCTCTCCTTTCCGCTTGCAGATTTGGCGTTATTCGGTCGTGGAGTGCGGCTGGCTCCATGTCCTCTAGGACACGAACGCAAGATGACACAAAACGACACCATGTCGCTGCCAATTCAATAGATACCAATGCGTCAGGACTCGCAGAGAGTGCAATCAGTTTCTCTGCCTTTCCAGAGCCTCCTGCTTCTATCCCCAGCACACCCAGGTCGGCATTTACAGTTCTCAGTTCCAACTCACGCCAGTCTCCAGTCCCGTCATATCGTCCCCTTCGACCGAATCGCAAGAAGAGTTCTTCGCTGGCCAAGTCGAACGCGACGGCCCAGTCATCAGCACCTGCTCAGGCTCCCGATACACCCCATACTCGTCCTTACTCCTCGCATGATTGGCACGAAGGTGCTTCCAGTATTGACGTGGACCCAACAGAAGACCGTCTGCTGTCAACATCGTTCATCACTTCCCTCCTCCAGGAAAGCTCCGATGGTGCGAGTACTCGCCGGTCCATGCACAGTGATGCTATCAGTGCATTCTCGGAGATGACATATCCTCCTCCATCTCGCCAGTTTATCTCAGCCAGTCCTGTTCCCAGCACATCCACCTCACCTACAAGCACCAGGTCTCCGTCGTCCCATAAATACCCCTCCCAGCGGCCGGCAGGGTCGCGACCACCTCCGAGCTCCGTGTCACCCATACCCGAAACCACGCATCGTCAAGGAACCCCGACAGATGATGCGGATACGTTTGATTCTAGTCTGGACAAAGGACCGACTGTCATACGGTCCGCCAGTCGGTCGGGAGCGTTTCGGAGTCCCATGCCCGTGGTCGGAGTCGCCCCTGCGACCATACGCTCGTTATCTGGAGTCAGCGGACAGTCATCACACGCCGGTTACGCCGGCGTACTGGAGCCTCACGATGAAGAAGAGGACAAGCTGATGGAGGATGGGAGCCCGCGAGAGAATTCTCACAATTTCTTGCGAGATCCCTCGACCGTTCACAACTCTCAATCGAGACAATCATTTCATTCATCGAAGAGCTTTGCGACTTCTGTTATCTCACGGATATCGGCCGGTGTTGCTCGTGCAATGCCCTGGCGAAAGTCCAAACCACTCCCTCAAGTACCTCCCGTACCTCGAATACCAATATCCGTTGAGAATCCGAATCCAGAAGCTGAGGTTCCTTTGTCTGGTTTGGCGACTCGCGCAAGCACTCTGAACGACATGCTAGAGAAGGGCTATCATCCACATCACAGCCTTAATTCTTACTACGCCGCCAACAAGGACGAGACACAGGTCTCAGGATTCACGGCGCTGACGGGTCCAGGGGAGATGTTCCGGCACCCAACTCCGCCGAATTCATCTCACCCAACGGCCCCCGGAGGCGAAGGTTCGAAACGACCCCGATCGAAGGCTTTATCGTCACCGAACAAGAGAAGATACTGCATTATTCTGGCCGTTTTCATTGTTGTGGCAGGTGCAGCTATTGGTGCGGGCGTCGGTGTCAGTCTCAGCCGTAAAAATGGAGGTCTCCCCAAGTGCGCAGGACAGAACACGGGAATGTCGTGCGATCTAGGTGAGTACTACCTTACTTTCCGTGCATGACCTTCACTCACATGGGTATAGATGCAACCTGCACTTGCACTTCGAACTCTGGGAGTTGTAACGCACTTGCCAAGTCTTTGGTCGATACGATCCCTCTCATGAACACGGCGTTCAACACGAGCTATACTCTCTCTTCGGCTTACAGTGTCTTGTGGCAGATTCACGCAGTTTCTTCGGATAGTGACTGTGTGTCTCAAGCTCTGTTGATTGACGCAGCCCCGGGAGTGAAGTATGCAGATTCCCCACGGCGGACGGAATGGACGCGGTCGGCTTTGCTATGGAATTTGCTGAAATCACAGGACACTGATGCGGTCGAGAGTATGCGTGATGGTATAAGCAAGGCGCCATGGTCTTCTATCGCCGCGGACGGCCCAGTCGCGGACAAAGAGAACAAATTCGCGGTGACGGCCTCAGGATACACGTTCAACTTTGCTTCGCAGACTGTCTCGCCGACTAGCGTAACCTATTTCAACATCGGCCAGCCAGTCGACACTCAGTTCAGGAGGGTAGGGGGCAGCGCTCTTGATGCCCTCAACCGCATGTACAGCTACGCTTTCTGTATGTCCAATCCTCTACTCTCGTGTTTCAACTTCCTCTGACATCCCCGTATAGCTTCTTCAAAGCAACAGCAGAACGCCCTCTCCAGCTACTGGACCAATATTCTGCAGCAGAGAATCGATGACCTACCTCAGTTCAAATCCGCCATCATTTCATCCTCCATTCTCATCCCATTTGACGCCACGTCAACTTCCTTTACATCTCTGATGTCCAACGACTCCAATGCCCCGTTCCCGCCGCCCTTATCTTGTTATTCTGGGTTGAATCAATCTGTGGTGGATAGAATCAGCCTAGTCGAACAAGGTATTTTTGGATTGTCCGCTCCCAGCGCGGCCTCCCGACTCGATACTTCCTGTTTTCCCGACCGCCCTATTTATGGCGTCCTTGATGTTCTACGCCTTCGACTTCCCTTCATTGACTCGCGGACAGGAACCGCCAAACAGGCCGCCGTTTTACGCCGAGACGCCGGCTCCCGTGCAGTTCTGCATAGCGGAGAACTTCTCAGTCCTTTCCCTCTCTCGTCCAACTCCACTCCCTTCATTTTGAACCCCCAAGAGCATGGTACAACTAACAACGTTAACCATGTCATCCTCAACTACCTCACATCTATATCAGATCTCAACCTGGCCAGAGATCTTGTCAAGTTCGTCCTGCAGAACTCAAACCGCGATGCGCCGCCGTCGAGTGATTCGTCGATCGTACAAGCCCTCGCCGGCATTCCGCCCATCGAAGTAGCAATTTTTGGCTCAGTTTTGGGGTCTGATGTGAGCTCTGTTGTCTCCTCCTTTTCGACGCCGTCCAGTTCGATGTTCTTTGGCTCCCGTGAAGCCCAAACCATGCGACAGTGGTCCATTAACGCCTTATCCGGCGGTGGCGTGCGATGGGTTGAAAGTGCACTTTCAACTGAGGTAGCTCGTGATACGACATTCGATGACTCGACTTTCAACGACATATGGAGGGCTGCAGCAACAGCATTGGAGACCAATGCATCCAATGTTGGAGTGAAGAACGTGACCGACTCGTTGCGGAGTACTGGGAAGTTTTCCTCATCATAGCCAAGGTTATTATCGTTATCTCTTTCGGGTTCTCCCGGTCTATTCTCGTACTTCATTTGCTTTTTCTCTTGCTTGCAGTCCAACTTGTTTTTTCTTGCACCAGTCGTACGTTCTTTATTCGTTATGTATTTCTGGGGTTAGTACCGGAGTATTCTTATGGTTCCAGCGTATCTTGATCAAATCTTTTGTTTAACACATGGTCGTACATCTTTTCAGTGCTCACTACTATCTTCATCCTAGGCATATGATACCGCCCTGCTGCGTACATTCTGAGAACCGAAGTTCATGTCCACACAAATTAAAGAAACCTCCTGTGGCCCTTCGGCCAACCAGAACCCCGGTTATTTGACGCCACCGGACTCAACTCCAAGTCGTTGTAATCATGCACTACGTACGAGGGTGTGCGGTTCTAACCTCTCGGCTGAGCCCATAGGGTTTATAAGGACAGCGTCGGCCTGTTTCTCTTTGCCTCCTTCTCTTCTGCTCTTCTGCAAGCACTGTACAGTATCTGAGTGGAACTTCGACCACTTATTCTTCTTATTCTACTTCTCATCCCATCCCAGGTAAACAAAACAGCTATGACGCCAACAGACCATTTTGACGAGCTCGGACTCGCAATAATTGGTATCGGAATCCAGTATCCTCCTTATACAGTGAAGCCTGAGGACTTGGAAAACCTGAGCCAAAGGCATTATCCTGACACTCCAGCGTACGTCCTTTGCAGAACGGTACAATGCGATACACTCACACGCGCTCGCTAACCAGAATGAAAAAAGTGCTCTCTATCAATCGCAACACCGGAATCCTGCGGTCTTCGATCATTACACCCGAGCATCCTTTCGTCAACCAAACGGAGGCCCCGTCTATGGACGCCCTTCACGACATGTTCAACTCCGCTGGGGTTCCGCTTGCAGTCACTGCCGCACGTAAAGCGATGGAGGAAGCACGTATTGACGTTTCCCAAGTGACGCATGTCGTCTCAACCACATGTACGGATGCTGCGCACCCAGGATTCGACCGTCTGGTCGTAAAAGAACTTGGGATTACACACCCGATCGAGACAGTACTTCTGCAAGGGGCCGGTTGCAGTGGGGGTCTTGCAGCATTGCGAACGGCTGCGAGCATGGCATTGGGGCATAGCTTCAGAAGGAGGCCAGCCAGAATATTGTGTGTTGCTTTGGAGGTATGCACCACAATGGCCCGTAGTGAGCTCGACCGCATCGATGAGCTGCAGGAGACGGGAATAGGGGTGTGCTTGTTCTCTGATTGTGGCGCAGCGTTAGTGCTCAGCAACGGGCTTGGAGAACAGGCATCAGAGCCCCTCTACAGCTTACTAGGATGGGAGAATAGCGTTCTGCCGACCACTGAAGGTGACCTGCGCTTTGATATAGATTCAAGGGGCTGGAAACTTGTGTTGACGCCGAGAGTGCCTACTTTCGTCGCACAGACGCTACTGCCAACTTTCGCAAGTTTGATGCAGAAGATCGACGTACCAGAAAAATATAGAATTGTCCAGAACCTTGAATGGGCAGTCCACCCTGGAGGTGTGGCTATTCTCAAGAGCGCAGAGAAAGCCTTGGGCATCTCTCCAGAACACCTGCGAGCCAGCTACGAAGTTTACAGAAGCCATGGGAACTCGAGCTCTGCCACAATTTTCAGCGTCTTGGATCGTGCGCGATATTACGATGTAACGGAACCGGAGGCCTGCGATGGTCAGCACTGGGCAAGAGAATATATCGTTGGATGTGCTTTTGGGTGAGTACTTGCTATCCCGGAAGTTGCTGAAACTGACCGGATTGTAGTCCGGGCATCTCTGCTGAGATGTGCATGCTGAAGCGTTCGAAAAAGTCCGCACAAAACCAGGATGTGGACAGCAACGACAAAAAATGAATGGAAGCCGAAAGGAACGATACTTTCATCATCAATGGGCGTGTGAAATTCGATTATTGAATTGAAGGCCTAGCATCATTAGAAATCCTCTACTTATATCCGTCTGATACCTATAAAGTGTATAATGATTCCTCGATTCAACCGATAAAATCCCACTCCCCGGATCCCATAGAGCCCCTAGTCATGCCCAAGGTGTCTAATCCCACAAATAATGCCTTGAAACGGAACCAGGTGAGGGAATATATGTACCATTCAACGCTCGGATCCTTATAGCATTCTCTTTTTCCGCCAGGCATGTCATCAAGTAGGTCTCGAGCTGTTGTCTCTAAGAAGTTGAGTCTCAAGTGACTAGTGCCGTAGGAGAAAGCTGGTATGATCAACTCGATGTGTTTTTATCAGTATGATTGTTGACGATTTGAAAACGTCTGAACTAGAAATGGTGCGTGATCCTTTTCTTGGGAATAGCTCGTGTCTGAGGGTGAATTGGCAATAGCGACGCGCAAAGACCAGTTTGCTCGACCTGCGTTAGGTCCCATAAGCATGCTATCGCCCATTCTTCCCCAGGAACTCAACATCCGCCCGTGCCTGAGTGTACCTTCGACGAAAGTATGTCCCATCCAAGAATCATCATGGGTCTCTGAAAATGACGGATTCGAAAGCCCTGGACTTCACTGTAAATACCTCGAAGAGCAAACACGAGCAGCTGGAAGGGAGAATTCGTGCGTGTTTTGGTATTACACTGGCTGCTCTCTCACTCTTCTTTAGGTGAACTCGAAGCATTACTTCACGAAAGGGATCTGTCGGTAGCATCGAATCGGAGCGGTCTCAATTATTCGGAGGCTCATGTCTCTAATTCAGCTGGGGATTCTCCCAATATAGTTGATACTTCATCGGTCGCTGCCCCCGCAATGCCTCTCCGCAGTTCAAACAATCCGTTGGACACGATGTTCTTCTCGGACTGGCCACTTCACCTGCCGGAGCCAGCACTGCTACATTACTTGTAAGTTATAATGCGCGCCCGCTGCCATAGAGCTTACAAAGACCTACATACGATCTCCAGAGTTGAGCTGTTGTTTCTGTATCATCCTCATGCGTCCCAACTGCTCCATAGACCCACTTTTATGGCGAGTCTAGTACTACCTCCCGACCACCACAAATTTCCCGCAACTCCCGTTCTACATGCGATATGTGCTCTAGCCAGTGCCTATACAGGGATAGTAACCTCGGCCCCAGCGGCAGACTATACGAAAGTTCCTTTAGGTATGTGCACTTCATGGCTATATCACGAGCCTCTGTAAACCTCATCCATCTCATAGACGAACTGTTTACTCAAAAGTATCGACGAGATAAGGAACTGGAGACATCTTTTGCAGACCAACAAGCTCAATTGGCTAAAGAAACGGCACGACAACTTGAGGTCGTTGGTGCCGATCTTCTGCAGGTGGTACAAGGTTCGTCGATAATCTGTACGCATTCGCTTTGAATGACGCATCTCCCAGCCAACGTCTTGCTGGCTTGGTACTATTGCTCCAACGCGAGGTCCGTTCCCATTGCTCATATCATTGTACACCTCTATATGATTGAACTCGGATACCCACTAGATATGGAGAGGTAGGCTGACACGACTTTCTCTCGTCCCATACATATTGAATATGATTCTTTCCCAGCTTTTCATGACCACTGCGCAGGCACTGCGGCTTTCAGTGCCGCTCAACCTCAATGTCTGTCCTCCCTTTCACTCCATCTCGATAAGTAGCACGCCGGAGGTTCTACCAGGTGCACGCACGGTGGTCGACGATGAAACTCGGCGGAACACTTTTTGGCTAGCCTATGCAATAGAAAGATGTCACGGATCTAGCAATGGGTGGGCGCAATGCCTCGACGACCAAGACATATTTCAGCTCCTTCCCGTTCGCCAGGATCAATTCGAGAATGGGGTACGTATCAGTTATGGTACACCCTTCGTCTTGAATGGGCTTTGACCATTGTCTCTAGGAATTTGTATCGCATATAGGACGGCAATGGGCACATAGGTTAGGACTTTTTGACGAGAACTACGAGGACCGCCGTGCTCACCTATCTCCAGTCATAATCTACTGTTAACGCACCCAGACTCTCAAGTTGATGCATTTGTATTATACGTTAAGAGCACTATCCTCGTTTGTAGGTCTCGTAACATGTTCTCAAGGTCCTCACTTGACGCCCGCCCCCTTCTAGCAAAGGTAAAAACTTTCAACCTGAGGTGTCGCGCCAGACACGTTGCCGGAGAGGAGTCTATTACCTCGGTAGAGACGGGATTGGACCAGCCCGTTGATCTGCGGAAGACCCTGAGCTTCATTGAGCTTGACCGCATAGTCTCTGAGTTCCTCTCGACATTCCCTCCGAGCCTCAGGCACCCAATCCAGCAAGGAACCGTGGACTGTAATTTGACCGTAGCACTTGCGTTGCCGCATCTGTGAGTTGCGCCTTCTATCATCTTTTTTTCCTACCTGACGCGATAGTAGCACCACGATAATTCTTCACGAGCCCCACGCCAACCTAGGTCGAGACCAGTGTGTATCAGCACATCGAACTCTGAGTGCTGCGCGGGCTATAGTCGACTTGATATACGAACTTTGGTCGACGAGTTTCGATTTGTCGCTCCTCGAATCGTTTACGGCGGTCAGTGAGCAGTGGAGCATTTGATGGCACTGGTGCTGAGTCAATGTCATGTAGGCATGCTTCTTTCATGCGGGGCGAGTCCTCGCGAGCTTCCTTCGGGCTGTTTCTGAAAAGTCGCTGGCGTGGACGGAGCATGCCTCGGACCTTCAGTCCCAGATCATAGCGTGCCGGTGAGTGTCGTTCAACCACTACTGACGGTCCTTTTTACCAACATTCACCTTGAAGGACGGCTTGTGAACAAATGGGCCAACGGCATTCAATCGCCGTTCGTTTTACCGCGACTTTAGACGTATCACTCGAGCGAGCCTTGAACGTTGGTACCGTTCCATCGGGGGCCGGTGAAGAAATGTCGTTGTTCGAGTTGCCATAGGTCATGATTCTATACAGTACACTGTTACGCACGTGGGCTCGCGACGACTCCACGAGCGCATTTATACGAATTTCGCGTACATCTTTCGATCAGGAGACCGTGTCTACTTCTGCTCAATATAAAAAGTAAATGTTGGATATCATGACGATCCCGGATCCCTCATGCCTTTCCCTTTGTTATTCCTTGCTGCAGCTTCTGCTTTCTCTTTGTCAGCTGCAGAACCCGGCGTGGACCAGCAAATCTCTTTGCTGAAAGCGGAAAACTCGTCCCTGTTGCGTTACCCAACTCAGTACACTCAAGGCATCATACCGAAGGCGATTCACTCTCATAATGACTGTAAGATTGCTCTAGACTAGTCAATTGAGGTACTAATAGGTGTACTCCCACTAGATTGGAGGGAGGTACCTCTACTAACTGCCTTGAGTTTTGGGGCTGCCAGTGTAGAGGCAGACGTTTGGTTGATGGATGGAACTTTATATGTGAAGGAATTTCATCGCTCCGCTTTTGCCTGCGCATCGAACTAACGGCCTCTCACGCGTTAGGTTGGTCATGAAGTCGAAGCTTTGACTCAGGAACGGACATTCGACGCCCTTTATGTTCAGCCTCTCGTCCAAATCGTGAGAAGCCAGAACCCCGAAACGCCCTTCACTGTGAACAGCTCCCAAATCAAGTGGGTGCACGCGATACCCTCCACATACGATAATAACCTTTATTCTCTCAGTGGCGTTTTCGACACGTCCAGCGGGACTCCGTTGCAGCTTTTGGTCGACATCAAGACAGACGGGGAAGAGTGAGCGTCCATTCCATTTTCCCTTGACTCATCGCCAACATGAAACCGCGTAGAGCATTCCCTTTTGTCGTCAAGGCACTCGAGCCGCTGAGGGAGCTAGGGTATCTCACCACGTTCTCTGACGGGAACCTAAAAAAGTCTGCAGTTACTGTGGTTGGGACAGGAAACACCCCGTTAGACGGGGTGAAGGAGTTATCACCAAGGGATGTTTTCTTCGACGCCCCACTCACTAGTCTGACGGACACGAGTTCGAACACGACTTGGGACGCTACGTTGTCCCCGCTTGCGAGCACGAATTATGCAGTTGCGGTCGGATGGAGCGGCATCGGCAATATTTCAGAAGCCCAATTGGCGAACATCACTCAATTTGTAGGAGATGCACACTCTCGAGGTATTACAGCACGATTCTGGGGTACACCGGGATGGCCCATCAGTGCGAGGAATAATATATGGAGACAACTGGCGGATGCTGGGGCCGACTGGTTAAACGCAGATGACCTGCAGGCAGCCAGCGCCTTTTGACCGTAGGGTAGTGCAGTTACGAAAAATAGGTCTTGCTCTTTCTTCCGAAAACATTTTCCGAGGTGAGAATGGCCTTCGGAGCCGACTTTTGCTCCCCGAGTGCTCCCTGCGTTAGATGAAGGGCACTTCTGTCGTCACCAGGAAGGATGTGGCCTGCTCGCGTCCGGAAGGGTGTCGCCAAAGATTCCTGTTTCTTCTCCTGCCATTCATTGGAGAGTTTTTGCGCGGCTACCGGGGTTGCGAGAAGATGATCCTAAGAGGGGGTGAATTGAGAAGACTAAGAAGCAGAGGTGAATCAACGCACTATATAGTTCCCGACTTTACGAGACATCTTCGCCGGGGCGGAATTATCCCTGAACCGGAGGACCTTTTGCAGGTTCCAGCGAGTTTTGGGTCTCAGCCTTCCTCCAGCTTCTCCAAACTCTAACCGCCGCTCCGTCGCTATCACTTCTGGCGCACTGTGAATACCGGTCTGTATTATTGACGCAGGCGTATCCTTCCGAAGTCTATCCTTCAACAGTTCCCAGCCAATAGCGCGAGAAGTCATCTCGAAACGCAAATCCCGGGGGTTGTCGACGAGCTCCAAGATCGCATTGGGTGCGTTGTCGCCCGGTCTGTTTCCGAATTTGTGGATGCGTGTGTAGCCTCCTGGACGTTCCGAGTAGCGTTTTGAGAATGTACCAAACAGCTTGGGTAGCAGGTCGGGATTCAAGAGGAATGACGAGGCTTTGGCTTGCGCTGCACGATCTCCTTTCTTCCCCAGTGTGATAATCTTCAATTTCTGTCAGTAACATGTCCAGCCGAGAAATTCAGGGAGTGACCTTTTCAGCAAGTCTTGCTGTTTCTCTAGCCTTAGGCAGTGTTGTCTGGATTTGTTCATGCTCGAAAAGAGACGTGACTAGATTCCTAAGAAATATGAGCACACGCGACAAACAAAAATATAGCTGCTGCTTTACCTCAACATTAACATCCGATGGGCAGTAGGCCTTGAAAGCTTTCTAAAAGCGACGCCATGCTTCATTATGGGCGGTTGGTGACTGCCACAAGGCTACCAGAGTAATTTGTCGCGGTGACTTGCGGAATTGACGGGGACGCGAGGTCGAGACGGGAAAGAGAGCCGGGTGATTGCGGAGTTTGAATTTCGACCCGACCTCCAGGCTTTGACCGTTTGACGCGAATTTGTGTGCTTATTTTCCAACCATGTCCTTCCTCCGTCTCGCTGCTAGATCAACAATTCTCCCCCGCTCTGCCTTCATTGCTCCTCGCGTCCATAGGCAGATTCCTTTCCGTGGATTCGCGGCCGCTGCAGGTCTCTCGAAACAGGACATAGAAGCGCGCGTCCTCGACGTGTTGAAGGGCTTTGAAAAAGTTGATGCTTCTAAGGTAGAGACTCATCCTATCCTCATTCAAAAGCATCAGAGATTGACCAATTTGTATGCAGCTCGCACCGACATCACATTTCTCAAAAGACCTTGGACTGGATAGCCTTGACGCTGTTGAGGTCGTCATGGCGGTAGAGGAGGTATACCGTTATAGTCTGTCCAGACACACCAGTTTTATGACCTGACGCGGTTCACAGGAGTTTGCAATTGAGATTCCGGATGCAGAGGCGGACGAAATTCAAACCGTACAGCAGGGTGCGTCGTTCCGGTCTCATCCTCTCTCAACGTGTCGCTGACTCCCTCGTAGCCATTGACTATATCGCTAAGACACCGGAAGGTAAGGTTCATCAACCTTTTCATTCGCAGTTCTCTTACCGTGTGCTTTCCCACTAGCCCATTAAAATATACTCCTGTTATTGACCTCTTCACCAATGATTCACTTCTATCATACATTACATGGACCGCGAAGTATCCTGCCATATGACACACTTCACTCCTTGATGCTGTTGCGAAGATCACGTTCGACTACCCAAGGGGATCAGCCTAAAGCTTTCAGGGCGTATGAACCGGAAAACCGGGATAATTCTCCTGTGCCGTCCCGCGAGGTCCGCTGTACACTGTCCGTATAAATGATAATCAAGTGCACCCGAAAAGAATCCAATCCCCACCCCACATCTCGTGCTGCAATGCCTATAGAAACAATAACGATCGATAAACCACTCGTTGAGGTTGGCTGCACCTTGGGAGAAGGTTTCCTACCCGATTTCCCAACAATTATGATGCATGGTCCTTAACTTCTTTTAGGTCCAGTGTATGATGCAGTAACTTCGACCTTACATTTCGTCGATATCATAGAATGCAAGGTTTGTCGGTTTGCCTTGGGAGACGCTATAGACTCATGCTGTGCGGTCAGGTTTACCATCTAAACACACGAACTAATGAATTCACAAACGACGAGTATCCCTTGTCAATTACTAGCCTGGCTTTGAGGTCGCAGAATTCCAAGGTACGTCGGCACGTGCAACGTCCTTTCGACTGCAAGCTAAGGGATTGGGACTTTGGAAAGAAGGAAACAGGACTTGCAGCAACGACCGCACAAGGTTTTGCGTTGCTGAAGCCCCATTTGGAGATTGAGTACCTCGCACGTCCTCTGCCTCCCGCGGTTAAAGACCTCAGCCGCTTCAACGACGGTGCTTGCGATAGCCGTGGCCGATACTTTGCAGGGACTCTCTATTCGCCGGAACACGGGATTGCTGGGAAGCTTTACAGATACGACCCTGCAAATGGTAGTTGTGTTGTCGTGGATGAAGGCCCTTTCACTGTACGTAGGAGTTGGACTCATGTGCTTCCACTCATTCCAGACTTTCGTAGGACTCGAACGGATTAGGATGGAGTCCTGATGAGAAGCTCTTGTGAGGAAGTTTCCCCTCCGTGAGTTTGTCTCGAGTGCTGACCAGCAAGGGTTCCAGCTACTTTACTGATACTTGGAAGAACATCATCTATGCCTATGACTACGACATCGACACGGGAAACGTCAGCAATCGACGAGTATTTGTGGATGCGAATGAGCTCGGGTATGGCTCAGACGGGTCAGTGTGCGATGGCCTTTGCTTGGACACGGAGGGTGGCGTCTGGAACGCCAGGTCAGTAGCCCGTCGGGTTCCGGGTGCTTTTGCTGAACATTGCATAGATGGTGTGGGTCCCGGATCGTGCGGTATAACTCTGAGGGGGTACCTGATGTGGAGATCATTTTTCCGAAAGTATGGAAAGTCACATCCTGTTGTTTTGGAGGTGAGTTGCCTCAAGTCTTACGTTGGATTTGTTTGACGACGCTCTGCAGGCCCGGACTTGGATCAGCTCTACGTGACTTCAGCGAACTGTGCGAGTGTGGGTGGAGACGCCTCGAAGCAACTTGAGTTCTCCCAATCGGGGCACATTTTCGTTGTTGACCTACGCGGGAGGTTTAAAGGGGTGCCTCGCCACTCATTCAGTGGTTAATTATTTGAGGTATACTTGCGCCGAGCTTTGCGATGGAGAATTTTTCTCTGTAGTAGATAACTCCTTCAACAAAGGCTGCAGCCCGCTAGAAACTGCTGGAAATTTTTCGGAAAAACTGTTGTGACCATCTGCACGTAACAGATTATGTGACGTAACGAATGGCCAGAAAGACTGGAGAGAGTCTGGTGGCGACTCGGAAGTTGCCGAAGCCACCTGCGCAGTTGCAATAATAAGGTTTAGCTCGTGCAGTAGGTGGCTTATCGTAGAACACGGTGATCGCTCAACTCCTCAAGGTGAGCTCGTCGTTGCGAAAGTCCGCAATAACCGTTTACTGACTGATTTCTTCCCCTCCTTTGAATCTAGGTTCGTGTACGGTTTGCACAGAAAATTCAACTAAATTCACTTCAATACAGACTTCGCAATGGCCACTACCATTTCCTCGACTCCCATCGTTATTGATGGGAAAGGCCATCTCCTTGGACGGCTGGCTTCTATAATCTCCAAGCAGATCCTCTCTGGTCAGAAGATTGTTGTGGTGAGGTGCGAAGAGATCAACATTTCTGGCAGCTTCTTCCGAAACAAGGTATGTTTCGCGTCCAATCGACCATAGTCACCTATCTCAATGACAACAATCATGAAAGCTCCGTTACCACAACTTCCTTCACAAGCGCCACATTGTGAACCCCAAAAAATCGGGCCCCTTCCACCACCGCGCTCCTTCCAAGATTCTCTACCGTGCAATCCGGGGCATGACTCCCCACAAGACTCCCCGTGGTGCTGCTGCCCTTGAGAGGCTCAAGCTCTACGAGGGTGTTCCTCCTCCATACGACCGCAAGAAGCGAATGGTTGTTCCTGAGGCTTTGAGGGTGTTGAGGTTGAAGCCTGGAAGGAAGTACTGCACCGTGAAGGTTGGCTCTTTTTCGTTTCTTCACCGAAAAGTATTTCTCACATGATCTCGGCTATACAGCGGCTGTCGCATGAGGTTGGATGGGGATACAAGGATGTTATTGACCGTCTTGAGGAGAAGAGGAAAATCAAGGCACAGGCCTTCCATGAGCGCAAGGTGAGTGTATCTTCTTGTTTCCCGAACAACATTCTTACTGAAACACCGCTCTGAAACAGGTTGCTGCCGTCAAATTGCGCCAAAAGGCGACTGCTGATGCATCGTCATCCTTCCCCCAGCTCACCTCTCTCGGGTATTAGATGGATGGAGTAGTGGGTTAGTATGCGACATGACGAATATGTAACCTATGCCAGTCTACCAGTCTACTATACACCATGTTTTTTGACGAGTCCTCGATGTCCTTTCCGTGCTTTTTTGAGTTACAAGAAATGACTGTGTCATGAGTTATAAATGGGTGAATAATGTCATTTTCCCCGGGACTGAACGCCGTGAGCGCGGCGGTGCCGATTCGTAATGCAGGCCAGGCTGAGTTGGGCTCGGTTTTGCACACCTTGTTCCCTTCCCTCATCGTCGTCCATCGTCCGTTTCTCCTTCTCTTCCTTTCCCCTCGCCCTCTCGCCCCTCCTCCCTCCAATCATGTCCGATTCCGTCAAGCGTGACTCTGGTTTGTCTTCGCAATTTTTTTCTGGACTTGTCGCAATTTTTTAATTCTTTTTTCACCCGGTTTCGCAGACTCGCCGCAGCAGTCGCGTTCTCCCTCCCCTTCCCCAAAAGACACCTTGACCCTCAGAGCTCTCGTTACTACCAAGGATGCTGGTATTATCATTGGCAGAGCCGGAAAAAACGTCGCGGATCTACGTGACCAGACTGGCGTCAGAGCCGGGGTCAGTAAGGTCATCCCTGGTGTACATGAGCGGGTTCTCACTGTCACTGGCTCTGTCGAGAGTGTAACCAAGGTGCGAACGCTCGATTGTACCGGAATGTGCGATTAACGCTGACACTTTTTTCGCGTTTGGTAGGCTTATGCTCTCATAATCGACCAGTTGGTGACATCCAACGCATCGTCCCCGGTTGCTGCGGCCCCCTCCACTTCACACACCTCCATCCGTCTTTTGATCTCCCATAATCTCATGGGTACGATTATCGGTCGTAATGGTCTGAAGATCAAGGCTATTCAGGATGGCTCTGGTGCTCGGATGATCGCATCCAAGGAAATGCTTCACCAGTCCACTGAGCGTATCGTCGAAGTTCAAGGCTCCCCTGAGGCCATCACTCATGCTGTTCAGGAGATCGGCAAATGTCTGTTGGAAGACTGGGAGCGGGGAGCAGGAACCGTGCTGTACCATCCCGGCCCAGTTGATGACCGGAGGCGCTCCTCCAATGGGGCATCATACAACACCTCTCGTCGTCCCAATGGTGCGGATAATAAGGCTCCAAGCTCTCCCACTTCCCCTTCCCTGCAGCAGGCCAGCGTCGCTGCTCAGCCAGCTGCCAATCTACGCACTCAAAACATTTCCATTCCCTCGGACATGGTTGGTTGTATCATCGGGCGCAGCGGTTCCAAAATCACCGAAATCCGCCGTCTGTCCGGCTCGAAAATCTCCATCGCCAAAGCTCCCCATGATGACACCGGTGAAAGGATGTTCACCATCGTTGGCACACCAGAGGCCAACGAAAAAGCGCTGTTTTTGTTGTATAACCAATTGGAGAGCGAGAAAGAGAGGCGTGTTGGGCGTGAGGCTCAGCAGCAAGAATTGCAAGACTAGGTTTCTCGGCCTTCTAGACTAGCTTTTCGCCGTCCGCTACTCCTCTACCCTCCTTTCGTAACTTACTTAGCCTGTTTTGGGACTTTTTTTACTGATGATGTATCACCAAATCTACCTCGTACGAGTTGACCTGCGTCACTGTTTCTTTATCCCAGAACCAATCTTGTACCAACTTTCTATATGTTCGTTTATGTCGCTACCCTGCTGCCCAAAGCTTGTCAGTCGTCTTCGAGATCCGATGTCTTGTGCTCCGAATGCTCCTTCACCTTTACCTTACCATACGACCCTTGTCCCATTGGTTATATCGTAGTGCTTTGTGTTCATTAAATAAAGTATGCATATAGTCTAGATTATCGTTCAGCAAGAGTGCTACTTGGTGTACAGAGCGCGTTCCCGCTTCTGCGGATATGCAAACATGAAAACATGACTTCTGAAGGTTCTGTTTGAGCGTCTCAATGGGCGTCTGTTAAGTAATCCATCAATATTTTTTCGACCTTGACCATTTAGCCAGCGGCTCTTAAACCGATCCATACACCATGGGCAAGACCCAGAAGAAGACCGGTAAGGGACGTCTCGATAAATACTACAAGCTTGCCAAGTATGTTTGACATATCTTGTGTACCATATTCATTACTGAACCTTGTGTCTAATCAGAGAGCAAGGATATCGAGCTCGTTCGGCCTTCAAGCTCATCCAACTCAACAAAAAGTACTCATTTTTGGAGTCCGCGAGATGTTGTATAGATCTCTGTGCTGCGCCTGGAGGTTGGTTGCAGGTCGCTAGCAAGTACATGCCGGTCAACAGTGTCATCGTCGGTGCGTTTTTCGTAATTCTAACGCCTCCCTCCAATCGCTCACCTGTTTTTGCGAAATAAGGTGTCGATCTCGTTCCTATCAAACCCATCCCCCGAGTTGTCACCTTTGCGGCAGATATCACGACCACGAATTGTCGAAATCTCTTACGCGGGGAGTTGAAAGACTGGAAAGCCGATGTCGTTCTTCACGATGGTGCACCCAATGTCGGTACAGCATGGATTCAAGACGCTTACGGACAGTCCGAACTCGTGTTAATGAGTTTGAAACTTGCCGTCGAGTTCCTCATGAAAGGAGGAACCTTTGTCACCAAGGTCTTCCGGAGTGCCGATTACAACAATCTTATTTGGGTTTTCAATCAGCTCTTTGGCAAGGTCGAAGCTACAAAGCCTCCTTCATCAAGGTCAGTCGCGCTGTATTATCGTCCACCAAGTGATAGGCCCTGAATATTATCCTAGAAATGTATCCGCTGAAATTTTCGTCGTCTGCCGCGATTTCCTCGCACCCAAGTACATTGACCCCAAGTTCTTGGACCCGAAACACGTTTTCAAAGACCTGGCTGCTTCGATACCTGCAGGCGACGACAAACCCGCGGTCTCACACAACGCACAGGCAAACGTTTTCCAGCCCGAGAAGAAACGACGTGCCCGTGACGGTTATGAAGACGGCGATTATACCCTTTTCAAGACAATACCTGCATCGGATTATATCAAAGGGACCGACCCTGTTGCTATCTTAGGCTCTTACAACAAAATCGCGTTCAACACAGAGGAAGAGAAGGAGTATGTGATTTGACTTGACCCTCTTCGCGACATCGAGTTTCTGACCTTTCCTGTCAGGTGGCTTTCTCTGGATGTTACTACAGCGGATGTCAGGGCAAACTGCGAAGATCTCAAGGTTCTCGGGAAGGGTGACTTCAAGGCGCTCATTCGATGGAGGCTGGCTTTGCGGGAGGAGGTGAGGGTCACCCCGAATCAGCTTCGAACTATACTTAATGTTACATCTTTCTTCCTTAGCTTGGACTCGATCTCAAAACAAAACCAGCAGAAGAAGCGACCGAAACTGTCGAAATCACGGAGGAAGTCGACGAAGAGCAAGCGATTCATGACGAGGTCAGTTGAATAACCCCCTTCGGTACACAGCAAGATCTGACCTGTGTCTATCTAGCTCGAGAGACTCAACACTGAGAATGCTGCTCGACGGAAACGTGAACGACGAAAAGCGAATGAAGTCAGACAACGGACGATACAACGGATGCAACTCAAAATGACTGCACCAATGGACCTTGGTCTGGAGCTGCAGGATGAAGCCCTAGCACAAGGTCAAGATGATGTATTCGACCTTCGGGACACCGAGAAAGGCATGAGCAAGAAGGGCGGTGTATCGAAACTGATTGGTGACAATGGAATGGTCGACGGGGAGAGTGATGACGAGGATGGGAGCGACGAGGGAAGTGAAGAAGACGAGGAGTTGCTGGACTCTGAAGAAGAACGAGAGAGGAAGACGAGGGACCTTGAAGCCGAGATGGACGGCCTATACGATGCCTACCAGAGCCGGTTGCAAGAAAAGGATGCCAAGTACAAGGTGAAGGAGGCGCGGCGGAACCTCAAATCGCGTGAAGAATGGGGGGGGATCCAGGAGGACAAAGACGATTCTGGCGACGATTCGGAGGAAGAGGAAGAAGGCGGTTACGATAAAATGCATCAACATCTGGACGAAGATTCGTCGAGTGATGAGAGCGACGTGGAAATGGATCACGCCGAGCTTCCGCCAACGAAGAAGCGCCGGATGGATTCTTCGGGACGCAGCCTCGTCGTGGGCTTGAATGAGCCCAAACCTACCGGCAGCCAAGCCGCAAAGGTGTGGTTCAGTCAGGATCTATTTGCGGGTGTGGATGAGGACCTCGAGGATGATGACGAGAGTGATATGGAGGACGAGGAAGACGAGGAAGATGAGGACCCCAACGTCGATTACGAAGGAGCGGAGGAAGGTGATGAGGATGCGGTATGTTACTCGCACGCTCCATGCCCTAGTAGACTAACACTCCTCAGGACGAAGACGACTTCGAAATTGTTCCCCAAGAGCTGGAAGATGACGCGGATATGTGGGACGTCTCTAACGAGAATGAGGACGAGGCTAAGCAAGCGTATATCAAGAGTGCGTGCTACTGGTTGTCTGGTCGAATCGTCCACTGATCGTTACCTCAGAATACGGATTGCTCACCCCCGAGGCCCTCACAATAGCTCAGCAACTAGTAAATCGAGAAAAGACGAAAACGGAACTTGTCAATGAGGGATTCAATCGTTACTCTCTGAATGCCAAAGACGGATTACCGTCATGGTTCCTCGAGGACGAGCAAAAGCATTACAAGGCCAACCTTCCGGTGACTAAGGAAGCCGTAGCTGCCCTCCGTGCAAGACAGAGAGCCCTCGATGCACGCCCCATAAAGAAGGTCGCCGAGGCCAAAGCACGGAAGAAGTACAAGGCGGCACAAAAACTGGAGAAGGCTATGAAGAAAGCGGAGGGAGTGAACGAAACATCAGATATGACGGAGAGGGAAAAGGCACAGGCAATTGAGAAACTGATGCGGAGGGGCGCATCTAAAGGAAAAGAGAAGAAGGAAGTCAAGCTTGTTGTTGCGAAGGGTGCACACAAGGGGATAAAAGGAAGGCCGAAGGGCGTGAAGGGGCGTTATGCCATGGTCGATTCGCGGATGAAGAAAGAGGTAAGTTGAACGCGTCCTCTACCCGGGAGCTACTGGCTAATGGTTGTGTAGGTGAGAGCCAAAAAGCGCAAGGAGAAGGCCAGCAAGAAGCGGAAGCGTGCATAGATTTTCTCGCATTTTCCGCTCTTCTTGGTGTTCCCACATCAGTAGTCCGAGTCCATAAGATGTTACATTAGTTGCTGAGTTGTGGCGTCGTGTGTTCGTGACTATTGTACAATTTTCAGGAATCATGATGACCTGGTCCAAGAAAGCGGGGCAAGATGCCAGGTAGTAATCAAGTGATGTGGACTGTTACAGGAGCATGAGATGGGGGACGAAATCTCGAACAGAGGATACGTTTACCTGCGAGATATAAAGCTGCTGCGGGAAGGCTATACAGATCAAGTTCGCCCTTCTCGAAACGCTGCACAAATTGTATGATCTAGAGCCGCGTGAGTCTTTGGCGAAACAAAGGCCAACGCTTCATGACATACCTCTTCTGGCTATAGAAACATTGCAGAAGACGCGTCAGATTAGCCCGGATTCAGCTTGCAGTTGAGCGAGGGGTGTTGCAACTCACCGAGTACTTTTGCGGACGTGAGTAGGGATGGTACCGGTGATTACATATCATCTTGTTCTGCCTGCAGCATAATGAAGAGGTAGTGATGTTAGGCAAAGAGGCGGAAGGCGACATGTCAATACACTGAAGCAGGAGGATAGAGGTGGGATGCGACTGGGAGGTAGTAAATGCGATGAAGATACGCGGACCAACTTGAACGCCCTTTATATGTCCAAAAGACTCCGCGATCTGTTGCCTCGTTTCGCTAATGGAAAACAGAAAAAAAAAGAAGCAAAGCGAAAATTTTCTCCAAGGGTTCGTGACCCAGAATATGCGGGGATGGGCAATTCTTTGACCAAATTGAGGTGGTTTCGAGATCATGTCTTGATATATTAACGGCAACTACCTTCTTATTCTGCTACCGCCGCCTGGCTTTCGCTCTGGTCTATTGATTTTTGCATCTTCTGGTCTGGGACGCAAGCGGTCGAATCCGGTTCGCTGGGTCAGAGGACGCGATTTCTAGCCGCCTGCTCCGTAGTCTGGATGGTTCCCGCGTCATTCTTCGGATATCTGCGAACCTGGATCTCGCGTTCGTTGCCTGTATTCCAAGTTGTGGACTGGACGACGTCGGAACTGGGATGGACGACTCCATCGGGACGAGGTTCGAGAGCCGCTGTTCGAAGTAGCGGGGCATCTATGCGCTCAACAACAGCCTCTTCGCAGACCTCGCTCGCCTATCCAGGTGGGTTCTCCAGTTGCCCAAACTGACGAGGGTATCGATTGTCGCGGTACCGTATCGCCCACGTGACGTTACGCGCGACGCGTCACGGTCGAGTCAGACTCGGAACTAGGTCGCGTTTTCCCATACTCCCTGAGCTTGATTTCTCTCCACCATCTACATCCTGAGCCGTGTTCTGGGTGTTACTAAAACCCGTGCTCGATTTGTGTGCTCCAAGCGTACAGGATCTCCTCAAGACTTCGCAGAGGGCCCTGGAATAGCCCGTGTGACGATCTCGAAGACCTTTCAAGATAATGCAACGCACCTTCAGCCATACCAAGAAAAAACAACCATTCCTGTCCCATTATCCGACCCTCTCTACCGTCTCAGGTCCAATGACAGAGACGGCCTTGTGATCCCCTTACGTCCCAACGCAATCCACATCATCTACCAACCATTTCCCCTTCTATTCCATTCTGCGATCAGTCTGAGTGATGTTTGAATGAGCTTTCGCGACCTGGATCCTTGCCGACATTTTTCCCCCTCAAGAACGAGCCACATATACCCATCAGCCATGCGCCGTGCGTGGGTTATACTTGTGGCGGGAAGGAGGACCTGTCGAAAACTGGCATGAAGTTTGAGATTCCAAAACCCATACACAAGACTTCCAAAGAACAAGAAACTTCCATGAGTGACGGAGGCTTCCCTTGCTTCGCAAAGACGATGCAATGTGGCCCACAAGTCACCCTAGTAGACTTGTGGAGTTGGACGAGAGCTCGTCCAAGTCCGTGTGGCCACCTTCATTCGCAGCGACATAATTGCAGAAGAAGGCTTGCCCTGCAGAGCAAACAACCTGGCGCTGCTTTGGGGAAACTATGATCGCCACGGGAGTCGCGATTCGCGATTTCCTTGACGGCTTCCATCCTCGAGGATTTCTGTCCTGGGCTAGACCCTTTGTAAAGGGAGGACTCACCCATATATTCCTCCCTATTCACATTGCATCCTCCGGATAGCGCTAACCAAGTCTCAAGGATGCGGTTGAGCACGGCGCCGGGGTGATGCTCCACGATCTCATTGTCCTTCTATCTGTTCAACTTTTCTTGATGTTGTATCACCATTTCAATGTCCTATTGCCTACACGAGAGAAGAGGAGGTCGACGCGAAGACGCTGGCGGAGGTGGTGACGGTCGGGGCTTGAAACACAGGAAGAGGCGGGGGCCCAACGGCTGAGCAAATTTCCACGCTTTGGCAGCCAGTTTCAAATTAGCGACCCCCCTTCAGCTCACCCCACAATGAGCCTTGCTTCCGCTCCTTTTCTGCTTCAAGACCGTCTTGATCCAGTTCAAACTGCTTGAAGTATGATTTTTCTATCGTTTTATCCGAAAAAGCCTTGTCCGATTTTTTCCAACGGCTCAAAAATTCCCATTCAGTGTCTCGCAGCTCAAGGACACCCCCTCACTATGTTCAGGTTGACTTTTAGATCTACGGCCACCCGGTGAGTTCAAAATCTCGCTTTTTGTACACAGTCTGATATAAAATTCATGATTTCTATACGAATACCTCGCATACATACACAGGAAATGCCCCAGCAACGATCACACACCACATCGGTTTACGCTCTGGCCCCTCACGAATACCCCTGCATCAAGAGCTACAAATATTTATTTGAATCGCCCCCTCTGTCAAGCAACGGCGGAGATTCGTATCCTAGTGCTCTTTCTTCCAGCCCGAAATGCTCAAAATCGTCTATATAGTGTTCACCTGCCTCCCTACCCACCGTCCGGAAGTTCTACGTTGCTATCGAGCGACCAGGTAAGAACTATCGATAATTGTCGAGCTAACGAATATTTCAAGCCAAACCAGTCACGTTCACAAGCCCCACTTTCGCTGTGCTTTGCATCACTGGGACAGACGGTCCACGTTATATATCACCACCCCCCTCCGTTCGCTCTGGCGTCGGCTGGGCCAACCTATTGCTCTCAGCCACAGTTCCAGCGTTTCCCCGACCGTTTGGGAGGTTTGCTCAACATCAAAATGCCTTACGTTATTCACTTGTGGCCGAATTCATGAAATATGGGAACTTGGAACGTTATTTTTGATCCATACTTACTATATCAATACATCCCTTCCTGATCCATACTGTGACAACACGCACGAAGCCTTTGGCACCGTGGATTGCAATACCTGATTCGCGGCATAAGTTGAGTCTGCTTCATGCTGGGCATCGCTCATTGAAACAAGCCCCTCGCTATCGCCCTTACCTACCTCCCTGCCCCTGCCAAATCGGTACCCGTCATGTCTGGAACGAACGAAGAAGTGACCGGAATGTGGGTGACACCACGAATCGTAGCGACAATGAGAGTCCACTTAACAGCCTCGGTTGAAGGTGAGCAGAGATTTCGGCCAAGCGGATCAGGAGGTGATGCACACCTCTTTCTGGGATCGTTTTGCATCGGCTGGGAAGCATGGGTACCATCAGCTGCACCTGTCTTTCCAACGGCGGCCGTGATATCACAGAACATCCCCCTAGCAGTCAAAAAGCGATGCGTGTCTGCAGGGGCGATTCCGTTGCAGGTAGCTCAGTCCTACCCCACTGGACTCGCGTATTGTTCGATGATCTGCGGAGATAGTACGTCAAGAATCGCGAAGGACATGACCACCGATTGAACCTATTCAGCACTGGCAGAACCAAGCTATGTGTCTGCGATACCCTACAGAACCGTTGACGTTGACGAAATGTGACCTTAAGAAACGAGGCCCTGTCCATATGTCCAAAGGACTGCATTGGATTACAGCTATGTGGTAGAAGGATGTCAGATCAAGATATTGCAGATTTGGGGAATGACTCACAGGGCAACGAAAAGGGGAGTGGTTTTGTTACAGGCGAGCCCGACGATAAAGTCTTTTCGTACCGTTATAGTCAACCAACCAGGAATGCCGTAGGACTGGGAAGACGTTTAGAGAAGTCGAGGATCATCTATAGGACGCCATCAACGTGTGTGTTCTCGCGAGAAGCCAGAAGGGGATTGTGTTGCTGCGGGTACATTGCACAGAGTAGGTACACTAGATGACACGATAAAGCTGTCAATCCATGTTCATATACCTTCCCGCCAACGTGTACTAACGCTAAAAATTCAGGGAGGGAGAGAGCGCGCATCCAGAAAGAACCGCCGCCGGGTTGTGTCAACGACGTTAATGACGCTTGAAGTTAAATATGACGTGCCGGAGCTGTTAGGAGAGGTGAAGAAGTCGTATAGACATCCGATGTGTGACCGAGATGATTGAGATACGCGTTCGCAGTTTTGGTAGTTGTGAAAAAGACATTCGCCACAAGTCCCGATAGGGGCTCCCCGGTAATTAGGCAGACAGGTAGTAGGGAACCTTAGTGCCTACGGCAAGCCAGTCGTGAGAGCGAGCATGGAGTCAGGTATCAAGTACCTACGATATATCACCCTTTTGGTACAGTGATGAGCTCAGTGTATACGTCGACGGAAGTACTGCCAAGGGTGATATGGCCTTCTCGAGCAGCGGAGAATACAATTAGGAAGATAGATGCTGCAGCGGTCCGACGAACTGATCTCGACAGCGGAGATATGTGTGAGTCAGGGACAGAGTAAGAGCGACGGACGTACACCCGATACAAAGTTAATGAACATGATGAAGACCAGGTAGGAATGAGGCGACGTGGACACCTGAGCCCTACTTCTTCACTGACGTTTCGTTTGCAGCTTCCCGAGCGCTGTAGATGAAGCGGAACGATCGCCATTCACACCCCAATCATAGAGTGTAGTTAGATAATGTTAATACAGAAGGAAGGGCACCCACCACCCCTGTCCAGCTGCTGCGTAGCGAAGCTTCATGCAAGTCAGAGGAGCCCATTGAGCCACTGATAGTAGCAATCATCGCCCGGTTATAGTTACAAGCCACAGCATCCCTGGCATTGTTGAAAGATTAGCCACATTTACAATAAAAACGGCACTCATGACAACCAATCCGGTAGTGGGCACTCTGAGGGCGTTTCTGCTCGACGCGATCGTATATCGAGATCGACTACGATTTAATCAACTGTGACACCCGGATCAATTGATGAGTATAGTTCCACATTGATTCCAGAAGAAGAAACGCACCGACGAAAGAGGTTTTGATACACGAGTGCAGTGGCAGCAGTGGAAGTATAGTCTGCCGGCACCTGCATTCGACCTTGCAGTTTTAGGGGGACGAACAGGGCATCTATCCCTTGAGGGTCATATTGACCGTGATCATGAGGATGTTCCGGTGTGGAAGTAAGGGAAGATGAGCCACCAGATCGGCAAGTCATTGACCGATGCGGATGGTGAAGCAAGAAAGGTAAAGATTGGACCCGGCTTTCCTGACTGATAACTATCGAATGACCCTGTTGTTTCAGTCTGTCTCCTGTGAGGGGTAAGGATAGAAGAAACCATAGTTCTTCGATAGCAAATTTGTGAGTCAGAGCTTTGTATGGGGCTTGCCGTTCCAGTCATTCAATTCAAGCAAGGGAAAGGCAAATTCGGGCAAAGTTCGCAACACGAGTGAGCAAGCTGAAGAGTAAGTCGAAGCAGACCCTAGTAAAGGACTAGCGAGCCTGGCAATGATCCTTCTTGCGAAGTACAAGGGAATTGAACTCGACGACTCAATGTGGGCGTCAAGGAGCTGGAGAGACCTGCGCGAACGGCTAGCGCCCACAGGACACTTGCTATAGAATGAGCACGTGATCTCATTTTTATCTAGCTCTCTTTTTCCTTCCGCCAGCTCTTCATCGAGTCAGAAAAATGTCAACTTCAGCTGGGGACAACATCGACGATATTGACTACTCTGATATCGAAGCAAAGTAATTGGCCTTACCTTTTCTTCGGAATGTATCCTCAAATGATTGCCTTTTCGCTAGATACCGCGTCGAGTACGATGATAGCTTCGACAACACCCTCCTCATAGACGGAGTCCCGATCATTGACAAGTCGAAGCTGGAAAAGCTCTTAGCCAAAATTTGCAAGGAATTTTCGCGCAAAGGTGCACCAATAAAGCCAGATGATATCTTCATGCCTTGGGATGACTCGACCGGGAAAAACAAAGGGTGAGTTTGGTCTCTATCGTACAAAAATTTCGTGTGTTGAATTTGTATGAAAAGCTACCTGTTTGTCGATTTCCGGAATGCGGATGAAGCAAACATTGCCCTCACAGCCATGCACGACCATCCTTTCGACTCTAGGCACACATTCAAAGTCAACCGCTTCACCGACGTGGAAAAATACGCCCAGATCGACGAAACTTACATTGAGCCCGAGGACGAGGAGTTCGTTCCCAAAGTGCGTCACT